>CAUYRH010022164.1:0-30302 GCA_963574655.1 Perodicticus potto
CAACTCCGGCAAACCACTGAAGTCACTGGAAAGAGTTGGGATAAAAGGCCATGAAGGCTATGTTAAATAGTTCAATGAAAATATTTCAGATTGTATATAAAGTCAGCACATTGTGCCCCATGATTGCACCAATGTACACAAATATGATTTAATAAAAATTAAAAAAAAAAAAACCTGCCAAGCAAAAACAAACGAAAAACCCTGGCAAGCAATTTTACTATCCAATTTTAATTCCCACCATCAAAGATATTGAACTTGATCTGTGCTTTTTAATCAGAGATCCAGATCACAATCTCTTTATGAGCTTTTCAATAATATGCATATTGAGATTCCACCTCAATAAATCTCTTTGCAACAGCTAAGCCAAGTAATTGTCTAGTAAGATTCACTTTTCTCCCGGCAAACATTTCAGGTAATAACATTAGGAATATAAGGAAATTACTTTTCCATCAGGAAAAGAAAATAATTCCTAAAATGCCAAATGTTCTTATCAAGTCTTAGGTTCATTGGAAATCCTTCAAGTAGTGGGAGGAAGCGTTAAACAGAAATTCATGGAAGGGCCAATTATAGCTGAAAGTTGATGGTCCCCCCTAAATCTGAAAAACGCAATTAAAGTTAGAATCAACAGCAGGGTGAAGGAAATAAAGTTTAAACTGAGAAAAACTAATCTCTTAACCTATCTTGACTTCAATTTTCTAATATTTAAAATAAAGTGTCAACTCACCAGTTTGAAATTCCACTTCCAACTCTAAAAGTCTATTAGAACAAAATGTTGCATTTATTTCAATATTATTCCTCCTTACATTTACCTAACTTTTATGCATCACACTGTATAATTATGTGCCAATGAAAAATAAAATTAAATTAAAAAATAAATGTAACTATTATTTTAGGATGTCAATTTAAGAAGAAAATAAAGGCATATCTAAAGAAGAACCATGTGCTTCATATAAACCTTTTTGAGCCACATGTGGCACAGAGCCTAATTATGTGGTTTATTCATTGTAAAACAAGTCACCATTTACCTGGAGGCAGCCATAGGCAGGTGTCTCACCCCGAATGAGCAGCCTCAGTTGGCCCTACTTTATAAACTCAGTCCCATTAAATAATGGCAACTATCACAGTTGGCTTTCAGAATATAAGAAATAATTATAATCAGTCTGCTTTGTTTCTTAAAGTACTAAAATATGAAAACCAAGTAACATTCTTTCAACTTTGTTTCTGCTCTGTCCAAATGAGTATGCCAGGATCACTTGAGAATAAAAGTCTTCCATTTATCTGTGGAACATTTCAGGCATAAACAACTGTCACCTAAGCCTCTGCTACCAAAAAAGTCGGTATGTATCTCTTTAATTGTGGAGGGATTTACAGTAGAACTGACCTTCATTTTCTCCTTGTATTTTGCTTTATTTTGAGTTTCAGAAGGAATCATACTTTTGTAAATCCAACGTTGTACAATTGAATGTATGACTCTGGGCAAAGCTAAAAAAATAATTTGTTCAAGAATAGAAAATGGGAACCAGGGTGAAAGCCTCTTACTCTGTTGGGATGTCCAATTTAGACATCCCAGGAGCTCATATATTTCATTGATATTACATATAATTATTGACAAACGTTTCCTCAACATTTAACTTTAAAGCTCTCTTCCAGAATCCACAGAGGATAGAGTATATATTCTGCCCTAGATAAAGTCACGATTTAATTGGAATAATGAGATTGTAATATAAAAATTGCAAGGCAGAATGAGACCTAAATATTTGTATGCCAGAATAATGAAAAAGGATTTCATACAGTAGTAATTCTTCTTCAACTATAGCAGATAGGAGATTAAAGAACATTTTAGAAGGAGAAATGGGTTAAGTACCTTGAAAAGAAGAGAATAAAAAAACCTATTAGTCGTAAATATTTTAAATTCACTGAAACAATAATACAAATAGTTCATTAAAAAGATGTCACATGTTTTAAGGTTTTAAATGATGAATGCTGTATCATTACTTTTTTCCCCGTTTGATAGGTTTTCAAATGTACTTCAGATATTTTAAGGCGATAACTGTTCCGATTGTGTGTGTGTGCGCACATGCCTGAGTCTAGCCATCTGCCCTTTCCTGACTTTTTATGACCTGAGACTCATGGTCCCCTCCCTCTTGGCTCTTGCCACCATCAGCTACACTAGGACAGTCTTCAGCTTTCTTGGTTCTTGCAAATATGAGACCTTGGGAGATAGCAGGTTCCTTCCTTTCCACCGATCTTCTATAGTTTTGACGACCGAGGCTTGTGTTTGGGTGACTCGGCTTAGAGTGTTGAATGTTTACCACCATGAGGAAAAAAGACCACCCAGGGAGGTTGCTGGTCCCAGACTGAGGTACCTGGGGAGTGGACAAGAACACAACCCCAGCTGATGCGAAAACCCAGGAGAAAGGAAAGCAGGTCTACACTGCCGGAAGTCACAGTTTCTGGGACATTACTGTTGAAAGACTATCAATATATATGCTGGAGTCAGAGAGTGGGGGGCTCTTCCTTTCAAAAACTCAGGCATGGGTTCATGCTCACTGAGCCCAGCTGACACTCATTAGACAAAATCGCAGACGCTTAGGCTGCTGGAGGGGCTGAAACTGAGTAATGTGTCGGGCACTTGGTAACTATTAAACCACACCCAGACATGACATGATCCTGGCCCACATGCCATGGTCAGGCCGACGGGTGGGAGTGGGGAACAGAAAGGAGATGGAAAATGCTGTGTGAAAGGCTCTTCTAACCCAGATTTCCAGCACACTTGCCTTCATTGAAGATGTTTCAGTTTCTGAGTTTATACCCGTCCACCGCCCATGCACGATACATGGAGAAATGCTGCGTTGCTTTTGCTGCTGATGAGGAATTGACTAATTATTAACAGATCAGAAGCTGGAATAACTATTAGCTTATAAAAGGAAGTGAGTTTTTCTTTTCTTATTTCATACGGTACATTATTCATAATAGTTAAAGGACAAATTGCTTTTTTCTTTTACTAAACAATCTCTACAGATAATCTAAAGATTAAATCTTAAGCAATAGCGTCCCATAAACCTTAGCTATGTAAGAATATCGGTGGGCCATTCAGGAGACCAGCTATCAATGGGTGTTCCCGGGTACCTCAGAGTGGAGTGTTGATAAATCTTTATACCTGAAAGACAGAAGGTTGGCGAGTGTGCCAATTTCTGCACAATCAGGGGCTTGCTACAGATGCTTTTTGCTTCATGGGGATAAGGCAGTGAGTGTGCTTTTTGCTCTTGATCTGCTCAAGAGCGATGTCATATATTTCAAAATAGCTAGAAGGTAGGACTTAAAATATTCTCAACACACAGACACAATAAATGTTCATGGTGGTGGGTATCTTAAACACCCCGACTTCAACATCGCACATTTATGCATGTAAAAATCTTACATGTGCCCCATAAGTATATACAAGTACTATGTATCAGTAAAAGTAAATAAAAAATTTACAAAAGGATTGTTTTCATACTATATGCTCTGGAAGCATACAAGGGAAATCCAAGTCCCCGAGGCAGTGTCGTGATGAACGCACACCCTGCCATGCTCTTGTGCTTTTGTTCTGGAGAAGATAGGAGGGAAAAGCAGAGGGTTCATGAAAAAAATAAGTTTTTACCTCTAGATTTCTTCTTGATGGAAAATAAATAAAGGATCATCCAATAAACCTTGTAAAGTTCAAGTAGGATAAAAATCTACACAATAATGAATAAGAAAGGCAATTCTAGAATGGATAGATTCACAGGAAAATATTCCAATTTGGTTTTTAAATTTTAATTCTAAGTGAAATTAAAATAGCCTTTCAAACTGAAGATAGCAGTTCTCATAAAGAGATTAGGCGATCCTTCAAGGAAGTTAGGTCTTTTTTTTGAGACAGAGCCTGAAGCTGTCACCCTGGGTACAGTGCTGTGACATCACAGCTCACAGCAACCTCCAATGCCTGGGCTCAAGTGATTCTCCTGCCTCCCCCTCCCAAGTAGCTGGGACTACAGGCGCCTGCCACAATGCCCGGCTATTTTTTGGTTGCAGTCATCATTGTTGTTTGGCAGCCGGGGCTGGATTCAAACCCACCAGCTCAGGGGTATGTGGTTGGTGCCTTAGCCGCTTGAGCCACAGGCCTTGAATAAATTTAATACTGATACAGTTAAGACTGACTAGTTAATTTTTTTTTTTTTGAAAAGACAGAGTCTCACATTTTTGCCCTTGGTAGACTGCCATGGCGTCACACAGCTCACAGCAACCTCCAACTCCTGGGCGCAGGTGATTCTCTTGCCTCAGCCTCCCAAGTAGTTGGGACTACAGACAGGTGCCTGCCACAATGCCCGGCTATTTTTTGGTTGCAGCTGTCATTGTTGTTTGCCAGGCCTGGGCTGGGATTTGAACCCGCCAGCTCAGGTGTATGTGGGTGGTGCCTTAGCTGCTTGAGCCACAGGTGCTGAGCCAAGTTAGGTCTTTGAAATTGAGCTCAAGAGAACTCATGCTAAGATGTGCATAAAAATCCTTCTTAGGGAGCGATGATTGGATCCCCACATGTATTCAACACATTAGCCTTGAGTTCCTATTGTGTGCTAGCCACGATGCTTAACTGCATTATATACAGTAAACAGTTGAACATACATTAATTACATGTCATTCATCACATACATATATGTGCACAAGAGATAAGCCATCTGAAGAATAGTACCCCGGGTATAAAACAACCCCAGGAGGAGGCTTACGTATTCTTATCTCACATATCAAAGTGCCAGGAAAAGAATCCATCTTCTTCTTCCTCTGCTTATTACAATCTGAGTTTGGCTACCCAACCCAAACCCCAAACATCACATGCCTTAAGCTGAATTTATCACCCTGATATGTTTCTTCTTCTAGATTTTATATCTCTGTTCTTACCAAGGTCATTTATCAAGTTACCCAAGTCTTACATTTGGAAGCCCTCGTAACCGCCCCTTTCGTTTTCTTCCCATACCATCTCATTGGTCAGTAAGTCCTTTAAAACTTATCTACTAGCTCTTGAATGCTCATTTCTGGGTATTTCTAAGGTTGTTAACAATAAAAATCTATGTTACTTCTAAAATCTTAAATAGATTGCCAGCGCTTTTAGGAGATAATGCAAATCCCTTTATTAGCATGCAAAATTCTTCAGGACCAGCTTTCTGCTTATCTGACTGATTCTTTCTTCTCTGAAGCTTCCGAGCATGAAACCACCTCTGTGCGTTTGAGCACCCCTCCCCATTCACGGCACTCCTCTTCCTCCCCCTCAATCCTTGCTTCCACATCTTTGGCCTCAAACGTTACTTTCTCAACAACAAAAATAAATAAAATAAACCACTTCCTGCCGTTAAATGTACTTGTCTCTTTTAAATGTAAATGTCTATTATAGTCCTTAACCCATCATACTCCAACTGTATTAGTATATCTTAATAAATGCTGAACTCTTTCAGGGTTTTACATTTCCAAATATTCTGCGATGGGCATATTATATGCAATAAAAGCTACCAGTGTTCAATAGATATATGCTTAATACAAATAGATGGTTATAAGTTAAAGGCAGCTATAATAATCAAAAGTGAAATCTTGACAGGGACGGAAGCATTCAGCAACATGGTTTGGAGCTTGGAAAGAGACTTCTACAATTATCAACTCTCAGCAACACTGTTCTCCTCTGAGCTAGAGGTTAATTGGTGCACTTTATTTAACGTTTCCATAATTTAATAAATGCATTTGGTTCCTAAGGACATGAACATAAGTGAAAGAAATGGCCTGGATGTAATAATTTTATAAGCATCCATTAACATCACTTATATCAAGAATCTTTATAGTGAATATTTATTTTTACATCAATTGAAATTATCCTGGAAACACTTCCTAGTTTTAGGATGGTATTTAAGGAAACAGCTATCTTGTTTTGCAATTGCTTTTTATACCAACAAACCAATTTGTCAGTCATAGTAGTTTAGCAGCTGGACAGCTAAAAATAATGTTAAACTTATCCAAGCAAATCTTTTATGTGTCTAGGATGTTAACAAATTATACTTTCTCAACTACCTAGTGCCAGGTAACTAACCATAGGGTCAGACAACCCCAAATCATATACACCATTAATTGTGATTTATTTGTATACCTGGGTTATTCAAATGTGAACTCACAGGTATAAAAAATGATTATTTTTAGATCATGAATTCATGCTCATCTTCAGAAAATATGAGTATTTGAAAAGAGATGAGCATGTGAGACCTTGTCTAGGATATTTTAAAACATTAACATGAAGACTGATACATTAATGCATATTAAAGATGAGTAGAATTGATTACATGTCGGAAATATATATGTCTCATAAGAGTTCTTTCCGTAAAAGTTTTCATCCAAATCAAATAATTTTTAAGCACCACGGCTAAACAGCTCTATCTGACTTTCTAAAAGCTTAGTTCATCTAGTTTTATCTTATTTCAACTCTAATGTTATATGTCATATTTTAATAATGCATATACCTTTAAAATTGGAAATATAAAAGTTAAACACTGCCATGAAAATCACATTTCTGGAATGAATATTCGATCATACAATTCTCTTAATTATATACTTCCGATAGCTACCCATAGAATAAAAGCCGAATCCCCTGAAGGATACAGGAGACTCTCAATTTGATTTAATGTAAGTAATTTCTGCTTTTAGTGTTTTTTTTTTTTTATGGTCCACGTGTTCCAGACATCTTTAAAGTTGCCTGAGGACGTACAGTTTCATGTCTTGTAAATGCTGTTCTTTCTGTCTGTTTAGACTGACTCATCCCCTTGCCCGAATTGAGAACCCTGACCTTTCTTTGGGTCTTAGATCAAAGGTCACTTCCTCTGTCAAATCTTCACTTCCTCCTCCGGGAAGCAAGTTGCTTTTTTCTGCATACATCAGACAACTTTTATACATCATTTTATGGAATTTATTACACTGTATTGAAATGTTTTGTTTGAGATCTGTTTCCTCCTTTAGAGAATAAAGTCTTTCTGCTTAGGAAGCCTCTTTTACTTCCCTCCACAATGTGTGTTCAAAGAGGGTTGCTTGGCACGTGGCCTCCGGCAGCTGCCCACAAAGGACTGAAGTTGTTGTGGCCCAGACAGGCAGGGGAAGGATGGAGAAAATTCCATCATTCACTTTTTGTGGCAGACTTAGGCATTGCCAGTGCTTTTTAATATTGAAGACAAATCCCTCTGACATACAAACACCTACATTTTATTTTCAGATGTGTTAATGCTTAGATTAAACCACTGCTTTATGTCCCATCTTAATTCACACTAATGAAGAGGTTAATTGTGGTGAATCTAAGGTCAGCAGCAGAAGACGTGATTTAACTCAACAGTGGGAAAAGCTGTTTCTTCTTGCCAATACAGTCAGCACGCGTGCCTATTGTGCATGATATCCAAACCACCCACCAAAGAATTATTATCATGAATTATTAGATATGAGCTGAACTGGGTTTTTTTCAAAAAATCAAGCTCTCATTCAAAATGAATTTATAAAAACATGGAAATTTTTAAGCTTGGTGGAAACTTGCTCCATTAAAAATTGATGTGGTTATTATTAGATGTTTCCTTATGATTGTTTTCAAGGGGCCTATGACATTTTAATTTACTTGAAAACCCCCAAAAATGCAGAGTTATTTGTTTTGACGTGTTTAATCACTTTTCAATATTAAACCTAAAGAGGAGAAATCACTAAGGAAATTCAAAGAAAAGACAGCGTTGAAATGAACATACAGAAATGAGATCTGTGCAAATGAAACGCTACATCATTAAATTATTTGGCCGAGTGCTTTTATTAACTTCTTTAGAACACGAAAAGCACACAAATTGTTTTTGCTATTGCTGATTTTGATCATTTTGGTCATTAAAGCCCTTTAGAAAAACCAATATAATGTCCTACTATGTGCTGCTAATTAAATTACTGATAATGAAACATCAATATGTGATGTAAAAATTTGAATTATGTTTTAATAATGTACTATGTCTTCTCAAATAAATATTGTATATTCACAACTGGGATAGAATAAAAAGCAAATGAAGCTCCTTTATGCTTTCTCGTCACTCATTTGCTCATTCATGTAGCCAAGTGCAGTAAACAGCTATGCCTGTGCAGGGCCTGGGGGATAGGAAACCCCGAGAAACTAGGAATGCAGATGCTAAATCTCAAAGAGCTTATGTTAGTGGTAGAGATAAATAAGAAGCAAATAAAAATTCTAAAAAATAATTGCATATTATTAAAAACATGATAAGGGAAATAAGCAGAGTGTAACAACAGAAATAAAAGGAAGCCTTGAATGGAATGCTCAGAAAGAGCATCTTTGAGGAAGAGCCTCAGATCTGCTGAAGGAAAAGAGACTTGACAACTGTTTTGGTAAAAAAAAAAAAAAAAAAAAAAAAGTGCTCTTATAGGAAGGCAGTGGCCTTGACAGATAGTTGTGCTTGTTCTCATTCCGGCTTCTGCCTCGTGCCTTTCAGTAGCCTTGTCCTCCTGGTCATTTCTTGTACAATATTCACATCAAAAATGGGTCTCAGAGAAGAAGATGTGGAACTTCTCCCAGAAATATTTGCATTTTAACAGAGGTCAAAACCTTCTTTCCTCACCATGGAAAGAATAATGCTCTGATGCAAACGTTTCTAGGGGACCTTGGCAGCATAGTGGAGGGCTGGAGGGTCTTTCTCAGCAACCCAGAAATGATATCAATGAGGCAACAACCCAGGGTCAGTCATGTTGACTATTTCTGAAAAATATTTTGTTTTGGTCTTGGGCAGCTAGCAGGACATCAAAAAGCCACGCCTGGAGACAAGGGGCGAACAGGCCAGGTGTGTTTATGCTGAGGGCATCTAGGTTTTAATAGAGGGAAGTGCGGAGATGGAAAAGCAAAACAGAACAGGAAGGAGAGTTATTTTCTTTTCCTGTAATCTCCATAGTGGGCTCAGGGTTATGTGATGTCAAAGGTGACGGACACGGCTGTGATCCTGCTAGTGGGAAGGTAAAGTCATCTCCTCCAGGAGAACACTTCCACTAAAAAACTCTTTAGGCAAACTTCTACTCCACTCGGAGGGTACGCAGTATGAGGAGGACATAGGCAGGCGCAGCTCAGTTATTAAAGTGCAGGGTTCAGGGCAGAATCGCAAAGGTCACCTGATCCAGGAATAGAAATATGCTCTATCGTTTCCTTAACAATCTTTGACATGTCTTGTTTTGCCTTCCTGAAAAAAGTGTCCCTCTCTTCTTGTCTCTCAAGATTCTTTTAAGACTGAGATAAGATGATACCCCTGAAAGCGTAAAGTACCCTAGGTGTGTTTATAGGGTATATGCAATGCAGGAAAAGAGAGAAAAGTCAGGCAAGAATTCTTTAAAGGGGGGAAGAGACCATTTCAATATATTTGACAATTGTGCATTGACTTTTTTCCTGGAAAACTAAGCACTTATGAGGTTTGTTTAAATGTCAGAGTTGAAAATGAAGCATTCATTTCTGTGTTTTTTCAGTATTTTTCTCCAATATACTGTAGGTGCTAAATTCACATAAGCAACCATAGAGTCTGCTCTGGGTTCCTCAATTTGCATAATATTAAAAGTGGGCAACTCCATCTAATTTTTACGTATCAATAAGCCAAAACCCATACACAGAACCTTTAGCCAAATAATAAGCTATGGTCTCTCAGCCCCAAACTCAATGCTTCTTCTGTAGTTCATTTGTGGTACTGAATACAGGGCGCTGGAAATTACTTTTCTCCTTTACCAGATGGCTCCATGTTAGACTCCACAACACCAATGCCAGAGGAAGACCTGGAGGCCTGGGGACAGAGCGAGGATGTCCCCCTTCATGCTCATCAAAGTTCCTACAAAATGGTCCTTCAGGCCATGCACCTGCAGGTGGCGCAGCAGCATTTGGTTACCATTTCTAGGTTTTCTCATACTCTAGCCACATCAGCACACAATGGCAGGCATCTGTACCCCAGGTGTGGTCTCAGCTCCTCATGGGCTCTCTTCCAATATCTTCAGTTGTCAGCACAGGCGGGGCACCATCGACCTCTCAGTGCCTTTCATCAGAATTACAGTAGACCCTCCATAGTGACCACCTCCCTACACTGACCACCTCCTTAAGTTGGCCTAATTTTCACAAACTGGACATATATGTATCAGTAGAGTAGACCTTGTTCCTTATGCTGTAGGCCTAGTTTTTTGCGTTGTAGGCCCAGATCCTCATGTTGTAGGCCTAGTTCCTTGTGTTGAAGGCCCAGTTCCTCATGTTGTAGGCCTAGTTCTTCGTGTTGTAGGCCCAGTTTCTTGTGTTGTACATGTAGTTCCTCATGTTGTAGGTCTAGATCCTCTTGTAGACCCAGGTCCTCGTGTTGTAGGCCTAGTTCTTCATGTTGTAGGCCCAGGTCCTCATGTTGTAGGCCTAGTTCCTCATGTTGTAGGCCCAGTTGCTCATGTCGTAGGCCTAGATCCTCTTGTTGTAGGCCCAGTTCCTCATGTTATAGGCCCAGTTCCTCATGTTGTAGGCCTAGTTCCTCTTGTTCCTCAGGTTGTAGGCTCAGTTCCTCGTGTTGTATGCCTAGTTCTTTGTGTTGTAGGTCCAGTTCCTTGTGTTGTAGGTGTAGTTCCTCAAGTTGTAGGCTCAGTTCCTCAGGTTGTAGACCCAGTTCCTTGTGTTATAGGCCTAGATCCTCGTGTTGTAGGCCCAGTTACTCATATTGTAGGCCTAGTTCTTTGTGTTGTTGGCCTAGATCCTTATAGTGACCACTTCTGTATGTTGACTGGTTTATTGCAGTCCCTTGTGTGGTCAACTCACAGATGTTCTACTGTATATGTGCTACTGCTGTGTAGGCTTAGCTGTGCACCATCACACACACAAATCATAGAATACGCGTGATGAATAAGCCTGCACATGTAACATAATATATTTTATACATTATGCTATATCGTGCCTAAACACAACTCTAAACATATTCTTAAATGGTAGTTTCTTACGCTTACATAAGGCATTTAATATTTAATTGTGAATAATGCATTTTATTCAGTCAATCCCTGTCATCATTTACATCACCTATGGAGAAGTCTAGGTTTCTGTTTTCTTGGGGCCCTCCTCCAAATTTCTATATCCTAATAACTCAAATTCTTCCCTTTTTGTCCCTTCAGTAATGACTATACCTGTTGCCTTAGTCTGTGTGGCTGCTACACCAAAATATCCCACAATGGGTGGCTTACAAACACCACATATTTATCCCTCACAGTTACGGAGACTGTGATGTCCAAGGTCAAGGCCCTGGCAGAGTTAATGCCTGAAGAGGGACCACTTTTTCATAGACGTCTGTTTTCTCACTGTGTCTTCAGGGCTAAGGGGTGAGCAACCTCTCCAAGGTCTCTTTTATAATTACATTAATGCCCTTCATGGCTCGGCTTTCAATATCTAATAACTTCTCAAAGGCCAATCTGCAAATACCAGGACCTTGGCACTTAAGATTTTAGCATATAAATTTGGGGGCAAGCACAACCATTCAGTCCCTTGCACCTGTATCACTTCAGTGTCCTCTTTGGCCTTTTTAGTCAGTCAATGTCTATTTAACCATTTGTTTCTATAGACTTCCCTCACTTAAAACAACTGTAGGGTATCTGCTTTCCTGACCAAACCCTGACTGATTACAATAGTCTATAATGAATCTAGGACATAATCTAATCACATGGTTTTTTTCCCCCTATCAAAAACCATACAATAGATAAATTTACCTATACTTCGAATATCTAAAATATTCAACAATAATTAGTACATGAAAACTTCTTAGAAGCAAGGTTAGTCTTTTAGAATTTGCTGGTTGCAGCTCAATATCTTTTTTGGAGAGAGTTAAGAGATGGATATCCATTCTTCATTCAAACATGTTTATTTTAACTCAGTCCAGAAGAATTAACAGTGCTCCATGATGATCCTACTGGATCATGCCATTGTCAAACTTTATTTTATTTCTTTTAACTGAAAAAAATTCTCTCATCCCCAAATTCCCACGCAGCTATTCACCTCCATGGAAAATTTCTCACATGGGATGGCTGTACTCCTGTCTCTCGTCCTCTGATCTTACTTTTCCTCTTTTACTGGGACAGCCAGTCTTCCCAAGTTTCTCGCCCACCACCCCAGAAGCTCCTTGTTTTCCTTGGGGTCGCTCTGAGTGTTCCTACATCCAACGGTCATTCTTGGTTCTTATCATTTGCCATCTTAGTCATATCATACCTTCTCCTTGAGGCATTTTCTTTGCTTCTTCCTGAACACAGTGTTTCCTGGGCACAGCACACCTAGACCGCCAGGAAACTGATTTCGACTTAGGTTCAGAATCTAATTTCTTCTCAACATTGAGACTCTTCTGCCAATCAGATCTCACTTGAATTTAGCATTCCTCTCTGTTTCTACACCTGGATTCTAAATTTCCTTTTTAATACAGCAGCCAGAATGGCCGTCATAATGTGAAACAGATGATGTTACACTGATGCCCAAAACTGTTTACTTGCTTCTGATTTCCAGCAGAGTGAGAGGCGCTGTTTCTGAGGTGGACCACGGGCCCTCCAGCTGCTGCCCACTTCATCACCTTTCTTCTTCTACTGTTGCATCCATTGCTCTTGTTTTGGAAACACCGACTTTCCTGCTGTGCTTCCAACTCTCAAGGCACGGCTCCCATCTCTGGGCATCAGCCTCCACGTTTCTCTCCGCCTGAACATTCTTCTCCCGGAGAGTCACCTGGCTCTCTCCTCACCTTTTTGAGATCCCTTTGTTAGCTTTGTTGTGAGGGCCATGCTGATGTATTTTATATTACTTAATGCCCACCTCATCCATACTCTCAATCCCTCTATTCTAATATTTTCTTTGCCACGGCACTTTCATCATTTCGTAACATTCTGAGTATTTTTTGTGTGTGTATATATATATTACTTTATTTAAACATCATAATGATAAACAATTATTTGTGCAGTTCTACTACTATTTAAGCTCTCCATAGGTCAGGAATCTTTGTTTGGTGCCCGGAATACAGTACAGTATGGTTGGCATAGAGTAAATGCTCAACAAATATTTGCCGTGAGTGTAGAAACACAGGTAACTTCTCAGTCCCCCTGACTCTGCTTCTCTCGAAAAGCTTCCTCTAGTTCTGTGGAGGAGACAGTAGCATATCTACCTATTTCATGCTTTAACTTCTTAAAAGTCTTCCATTTGCTCACCTAGCTGAATTCTAAAAGGATCCCAAAGCTCTATCCAAATCCTGTGCATTTTGTACGCTCTCTTCTGATACCCACTAGTTTGCGATGACCTCCTTGTTCTCAATTTGTGAAGCCAGCACGAGTCATTTGAGAAGGCGCAGGAATGTAGCTCAGAAGGACTTACCCTGCTTTGGATCATGTGAGTACATAGCTGTGTAACTGGGCTGATCTCTTAACATCTGAACCTCAATTTCCCCATTTTTTAATAAGACAGTGAATAATCTGATCTGTAAGATTCCTTTGATTCTAATTTTATGTCATCTAATATGTAATTTAAGTACAGTATTTTCTTATACATTTGTCTAATAATAAAGCATTGTGAACCTGTTATTTTATCATTAAATCTAACAATATTTTTAAAACACTTAAGTTAAATCTCCACTTATTATCTTCTCAACTATAGTGTACATTGAGATATTAATTTTGTCTTTTTTGCTTCCATGCAATCAAGTTCAGTACCAATAACATAATAACAATGAAACAGCCTGATATTTATAGGAATCTGTTATGCTTCTAATGATTCACTATGAATTCTCATGGCTAACCTAGAGATAGACACTACTAGTATTCTCATTATTCCTTTTCATCAATGAGAAACCTGTGCACAGAGAGATTAAATGAGAGGTGTTTAAATGTATGGTAGATTTGAACTCAAGCATTCAGGTTCTAGAGTTCATGACCATCTAATTGCTCCATCCATCTTAGTTACTTAGGCAAATGGGAGGCAGAGAATAGACACAATCACAAGGGGCTTTTCTAATTACAAAACTATTTGAATATGACTAGATTGATATGTACTTGCCTGAAGTCAAGTTAATCTCCTGTGTACATGAGTCATTATCTTTGGTAGAAACCATACATTCTGGGTACTAACTGTTGCAGCATTGGCATAATCATTAAATTGAAGACATATTTCAGAAGCATAGATAGGATGCTTCCCACCACTTTCCATTGGCAAAGTGCAGGGTAACATATTTTCCCATGGCTGTATCACGGAAAAGGCATTTGGATGGCATGATACATCTGAACCTCAAAATTAACAAGGAAGGCTTTCCAAAGAGAGTCCCATTTCCAAATTACTGCATTAAAGCCAAGAACACATCCAGCTGCTCTTCTCAGCCCTGTGCTCTGGTAGCAACCGTTTAGGAGCAGTGGAAACATATTGGAGCAACACTTAAAAAAAAATCTGTGCAAAGAACTATCATCTATTGGATTTATAAACAAAACAGACTGCCAAATACTTGGTAAATGAATATCACATTTTGTGTGTGTATAGTTTTTTGTTGTTGTTTTGTTTTTATCCTTTAGAAAATGCTTTCCAAAAAATTACTGGCCAAGAAAGAAAACAGTTGTGTTTGCACAGGTGATAGTGAAGGAATGGGAGTGTTAAACTTAGCACACAAAATTAGACATTTGCCTGAACAACGTAGGCAATATATGAATATGTGAGTTGACAGCTACAAGTGAAGTTGTTTTAAGGGATTAGTCAACACAAAAGTATAGCTTATATGGAATGTTATTTGGCTATTTGTTATTATTCAAAAGCTTGTACAAGCAATTAATGTGCTTACATTACCAATCTGCCTGTTTCTCACTTTTTTCACTGCCTACCCTTACAAATGAGTAATTATATTCATGCTTATTATTTTCCTCACACCAATTCCTACCCATTTAGCCTTGGATTTGATTTCCTTGACATTTTCCCTAGCTTTTACAGCATTTGCCACTTAGAAAGTACACAAGTTTAGGAATAGAGCCAAATTCATTTCCAGTACCAGCTCTGCCAGTGCGAAAGTTAGAGATTCTGTGTGACCTTTATAAGCTTTGACTTTCTCCGTATGAAAGGATGATCACACATTTTTCAAAGTTTATTGTGACAATTGTCTGAGATAAAATACATCAAGTATGTAATATATGTCAAGAGTGCTCCTTATAGATGCTAGTTCTGTGCTTTTTATTTGTTGGTTTTCATTTAAAAAATGTCTTGGCCAATATTGTCTATTTCTTCATTGTCCTTTTGGGCTCATTTTGGGTTTCACTTTATCCTTCCATCCCCCTTCAATAGACATTTCAGCTATTTCCAATTCATTTTCCTTATACAATGAGCTCTCTGATTCCTTACCTACTCTTTTTTTTTATTTGGGACTATCACCATTTTGAGCATAACAGGAGGGACTTCTTGTGGGGAACAGGGACAAAGCGATTAAACAAGGAATATACAAGAAATCAATATAGATAATTCATAAATATACAATGATGTTTCCATTTTTGAAACAGTATTAGCCTAAAGTTTCTCCATTAACCAGTGGAAATAGTATCTGTCCTATCTGAGCCAGTCACAACATGGGTAAGCAGTAGATGTTAGGATAGGATGGCGACACCACTTACAGGACCCCTGTCAGTGGGCCTACACTGTGCGTTTCCTATGATACAGCTGCCCACGTAGTTTACTATGTTTTCCTTTGCTCTTGGGGAACCCGACCTGCTCCTTTGACTTTGAGGATGCCACACACTCTCTCAGATCTCTTCTTGTCTAATTGTTCATTCTCTGTTCTTTGGTTGGCTTTCCTCTTCTTACCAAATTCTGAAAGGGGGAGTCCTGGAAGTCTCCGTTTGGGTCTCTTTCCTGCTCCCTGTCAGTCCTGACTCGGTAAAGTAAGAGAGTCCTCTGCTGACAGCTCCAGCCCCCACTCTTCTCCGTACTCCAGACTCATGTGCCTACCTGAAAACGTGACTTGTCGTCTTAAAAACTAAGCAGACAACGGAAAGGTCACATGTCCAACACAGAACTGGACTCTGTCCCAGCTCCTGCTCATTCTTTTCCACATTAGCCAAAGGGACTACTATTCATTCAGCCAATCAAATTAGGAACCTGCAATTCCATCTTGATCCCGCCTTTCTTTCACACTTCACAGAGAGCTATTGCCAAATCGCGAGGGTTCTAGCTTTACATATTTCTCAGAGTCTCTGACTTCTCTTCCGCCTCACAGCTGTCACTGTAGTGAAAACCACTGTTACCTCCTCCTGGACTAGGAACCATTTCTCCTGTGTCTCCTTCTCCCCATTCCTGACTCTTTCTATTCCACTCCATAATCTATCATCACTTTTACCAACTTGTCTATCCGTTATCTACACAGGAGACAGAGAAATCTTTTAAAAATCATATCCTGTCTTTCCATGGCAAGAAATCCTTCAGTGAATTTCAATTTTAACTTCCTCTTAAGTTTATTATACCTTCCATGATCTGGGTTCTACCTGCCTCTCAAAAGGTAGAGAGGTAGGTAGAACCAATCTCTTCCTTTTTGCCTTTTTTTTTTTTTTACATTGATTGAATAGTCAGTTGCTATCAAGTCATAGTGCTTCTGCACCTTAAGTTTTTCCAGTACCAGCTTGACCCTCTCTTATCTTTTTCTTACCTTTGATGTCTGAGCCTAAATTTGTACCATATACTTTTGTATGTTTCCTTTATAGCTTTTATTATAATCTATAAATATTTTATATATTTATTTAACACAGTCAGGGCACCTTGCTTATATCAATAGACATTTAACCTTTTAGATACCAAAGATGTAACAATGAGTGATTCAGGAAAGAAAGGCGTGCGTGTGAGTGTGTGTGGACACAGGCACGTCCACACATGTCATCTCTAGGGAATAATAAAACCACATAGAGAGTCATTGAGGACTGTGACTTTCCCCCTCTCATTTTGTAATTACTTCATGTAAATGCCACGTCTCACACAATGCTGAGTAAGTTTTTGTGGAGATCAACAGCCAGATTAGGAAAGGGTCATAAGGGACATAAAGGTGGGAGAAGTAAGACCGTCCTTCTCTGTTCATGACCTATAGAAAGGGAGTCCCTCGGGTGTCATCAGTAGAACAAGAGGGCCACTCAGGAGGTAGTAATATTAAGACAGAGGAGGTAGTAATATTAAGACAGACCACACGAGGAGGAGAACTTCGACATTGACTACTGAGAGAAGACGCAGGAAAATCTTAACTCGCGCTTCATGCCCAGGAAGCTGAGCCGTGGAGGAGGAAGGCATTCAGCGCTCACGCCCCTGCCGCGTCCCCCTTCACACGCCCTTGTCTCCCCACGTAGAGCTCTAAGGAACACACTTTGGAAACTGATGGATGCTAGCTAAGTCTCTCTTCCTCTCTAACTTTCTTTCGCTCACCATAACATCATGAAATTTTTATAACACCTGAACCTACACTTGATCTTAGCCAGAAGGCCGAGAAGCGATAATAACACCTGAACCTAATATTGGCTACCACCTACTCGGACCATTTAAATAATTGCTGCCTCATGTTAAGTTCACACCTAGACTCCTAATTTACGTTTGTGTCTGTTACTGAAAGCAGTGGCAAGAAGAAGTTAAAATTGGTAAAAGACGGTACTACAGAAGTCAGATATTGAGTCAAAACACAGCTTGCAGAGCTTGGTGTCTGTAGAAAAGAAGAGAAAAAAATAACAAAATATGGTTTAGAGTAGTGCATGAGAACGTCTATGTGGAGAACTGTCTCATTATATGGTTAGCTCCGACCAGCAGTGTTGCTGCAATATTTGGAAGTGCAAAAGTGGAATTGTGGCCAGGTGGTAGCTCAAGGCAGGAATCCCAGCACTCTGGGAGCTGGGAGGTTGCGGGAGGATCCCTGGAGATCAGGAGTTGGAGGGCACAGTGAGCCTGGAGGGTGCCACTGTCTCTGCACTCTAGCAGGGAGACAGAGCGAGACTCTGTCCATTCGAAGAAAGAAAACAGACAAAACCGAAGTGAGAAAACAAACAAAACCGAAGTGGAGTAAGAGGGAGTAGCGTGGCACTTTTCAAAGCGTTTATATAGGGGAAGGAAAAGAGGAGACTCTTACAACACAGAGCAAAAGGGAAAAGGGAAAAATACTCCAAGTGGATCTAAAAGGGACTCCTGAGTGCCGGCTTTTCTAAATGCTAAATTGCTATTTAGTTTAGGAGAAAGGCAGGCTCCAGGAGGAGAGTATGGTACTCCGCTTTTATAGCGTAACATCCAGACGAGGAAGCCTTGGGACCAGAGTCCTCAGCCTGGGCACCACAGACATTCGGGGCCAGATAAATCTTTGCCTGGCAGGAGGATGGGCTCTGAGCACTATTCCACCTTAGATATGTGTAATATTCAGCGGGATCTCTGGCCTGGGCACGCAAGATGCCGGTGACATCCTATCCCCAAGCCCTAGTTGTTTCCAGATATTGCCAAGGACCCCTGGGAATAACATCACCGCTAAGGAGAAACTCTGCTTCAGAAAATCAGTCCTCAACATTTCCCCTTCTCACTTTCCTGTACTACTTATCATGGATTTATCAAGAGGAAAAATGGGAATAGGAAGAGGTAGGAATTGTTAATTTTTATTGCTTAATAGTAAATGCTCAAACATTGCAGGAAAGAAAAAGAAAGAATTCGGGTGCTTCCTACAAGTTTAAGATGAGGTTTAATCCTGACTGGTTTGCAGTCATATCCTCTTACTGATGAAATCTTTTCTATTCCAAATCATTAAAATGCAATGATCATATTATAGTACCTAACAAGTAAAGGAATTATTGATTTTAAGGTTTTTTACTTTATTCACAATTAAAGGATTTTTTTAAAGAATGTGTGTACACCTGCACACACCCACGGCTCTCTCTATATCTACCAGACACAGGACATGCCTGGGGACACATTCTTCAGTGTTTTTCCACTGTGACACCTATCAGCTGTTCTGTGTATAAATTGTACTGCGTGTTACAAAACGGCTCCAGGCAGTAAAACTATAGATGTAGAGCACTTCCTTTTTCCTGGGGGAAATACTTGTTATAGAGCCTCTCAAGAGTTTATTTCCCTCATCAAGCTTTTTATGAACAAACCATTTGCTAGGTGTGCCTGTGGCACTGATTATCCTGAGTGAAATAGAACCCAGTAGCTCCTTGGATAGAAAAGGTTAGAAACTCACCTGCCCTGGATCTACAGATATGATCAGGATTTCACATTTTTCTATCTAATAGCATTGGATCATAAAGAATATGGGGCAAAAGCAGAGAATGTATTAGTTCTGTTCTGCCCATCATAGCCAAATACAATGTGCTAAAAATGTAGTGAGTGTATGCCGATGGTCTTACGTGAACCTAGGGTAAACGTGCTGGTATTGGGATGGAGGAAGGACGGGGGTGAGACCCACCCCAACGTGCATGTGGGGTGTCTCCTGTGTGGTCAGTCTAAGTTTATGTTCAGTTATATGATCAATAATGTTTATATTAGTGCCTGGAGTTAGCAAATAGAATGAGTGGGAGCCAATGCTATTTAATCATCCATAAACAGCATTTCCCCTAACAAAGCGAGTCATATTAGGCTCCTGCAGTAAACAGACAGGCTCTTTTAATCTGGTGAGGAGAGAACTCACTAGAGATCAAGGGCATTAGGTATAAGGTAGAAAAATTTTTGATTCCCTCATTTCCCCTGGAGTTCTGTCAAATGCATTCCCAAGCCTGAAGAGGAGAATAAAGCTAAATTAATTTTAATCATGCACGTTTTCCTGTACTGCATGAAAAAAATATAAATACAAAGGGAATATGACTAATTTCAAGGTTTTGCTTCATGTCAAGCTCCTGAGAATACTTTTTCTGGCAAATACATATATACTTTCATTTTATTCATAGAATAGTTTACCCTGTACAGTTCTAGGCTTCCATATCTTAAAAAAATACTCTTCGTATTATAAAAGTATTAAATTAAAATTTAAGTCCTGATCAATTTCATGCACATTAGCCTCCCACAGTTGAGCAAGTATTTCCTTGGAGATGTTTGCCACTTTCCTTTCCCAATGAATTTGGTTTATTTAAGTCGGTGAAGACAAGAGGACTATAAAGTTACAGTTTATAACATCCTGGTATCAGTTCATTAAAAAAATCAATCAACTAGATATTTGGAAACATGTCACCTGTGAGACATTGTGTTAGGTTCAGAGCTAGACAGGCTGAGTGAGAGCGGATGATGACGCTTAGAACGCTTTAGAAAAGCAAGCATTTTTAAGTAGAGTTATCGGATGTCTGGACAATACGATGTACAGTTAAACTGCATACTATTTTAAATTGCACACAATCTTTATAGACACCCTGTATAATGTCAAACAAGTGAAAACATTCAAAGTGCTACAAAATTTTAAAAGAAGTTTTGAGATCACCAAGGGAGGAGTACTCAGGCTTTTAGCTGAGAACACGTGAGACTTGAACATCTAGGGTTCACGGAATATATTTGAACGTAAACATGATACAAAGGAAGCAGTCCTGTTGAAATTTCAATCGCATAGGAATGTGCAAAATGGGCTTTAAATATTTAGAGAGACAGGAGGGCGGGAGAAGGGCGAGGACACTCTGCAATAGCCCCAGTAGAAATCCTACAGAAACATAAAAGGTGAGAGCACTTTTACCTGTTTCTGGATGAGTGTGGGTAAGCGTCAGGAAGGCGGGAGT
The DNA here is from genome assembly GCA_963574655.1 of Perodicticus potto. NCBI lineage: Eukaryota > Metazoa > Chordata > Mammalia > Primates > Lorisidae > Perodicticus > Perodicticus potto. The sequence goes on from CAUYRH010022164.1 coordinate 20,761, forward strand.
AAGACATGGCAATGAAGGAGTCGCAATTTAAGATGCTACAAAAAACGTATTATTTAAGATATGAGGTGTTATGCTGGACTAGAGGATGGCAGATAATTCCCCAGGATTTGGAGAAGTAAATGGTCCTGAAACTGGACACGAGAGATGAGCGGGAGTCCGTCCAGGTGTTGTGTAGAGGAAGCACTACCCGGCCGACGCTGGCACGTGGTCAGAGCTTGTGCTGCAAAGGAAGGAAAACGAAGCCGAATACTCCAATGGACTCAGGCTGTGTTGCTCCTGGGCGACGGGCTGAGACATCGGGACTTGCCCAGTAGATAACTGGGAATAATTGAAATATCTTCCCTGCATTTTAAAATATGAACTTAGATAATATGAGAAAGAACTTGGAAACAATAAGAGCGATTACTTCGAGGGCTCTTGTAGAATCTTAATGAGACATGGTCCAGACATCCTCCATCTCATCATCTGCATTCAACAAATATTTCAGATGTGTTCTGTTCAAAAATACCTGATCCTGTGTGAACAAAAACTGAACTGGTGAATGAATATGGTAGGTAGGGCCATAGAGTGACCCAGGGTACCGACGTCACTCTCTAGTTTTCTGATTTCCAAGTTCTGCTGCGTAATGGCCAGAAGAGTCCTGATGAGTTATTTATCTTTATTCCTATTTTTTTTTAACCCACAAAATGCAGATGATAATGGCCTTTATCCCATGGAGTTATTGAGAGAATTAAATGGCTTAATACATATGTGCACATTATGCTTGTTTTAATAGTGACTGGAATGGAAAAAGAACTCAATCAGTATTAACCAGTGGGCAGTTTGGCTCCAGAGCTGAGGCTCATAACTACTCTATCCTCGTAAACAGGCCAGTGATCTAAAGAACCATTCTTTTGGCAATTACGATGCCCATGATTATCTTTTGAAGTGGTGAGTTTTTGAACTAGGTCGAGGAGATAATGGATAGGGGAGGCACTTTAAAAGCACTATTGGTAATTGTTCAATTTTTACGGGAGAAGATTGTGCTGGGGAAAGATAGAAGACAGACTTTGACTTTTCCCAAGGTTTTGAACTTGGGTCCCTGGAAGAAAGATTTTACCATTGATATAAATGAGACAGAAAGAAGAAGTTTCCTCAGTACTGTAGTGCTCAACCCACAGATCACTGGTGCCTAAAGCAAGACAATTAATGCACAGAAGTTAGCACAGTGGCAGGTGCAGTGCGAGTGTTCAATATCTGTCATCCATATCAGAGTCATCGTGATCTTGGGATTAGATGACAGCACTTCTGATGGCCGGGGAGCCTCGTTTCCTCACCCCTTATAGTGGTGCAGTAGACAGCCAGCTCAGCCGTTCTGAGTAAGCACATGGGCGAGGTTAGGGGAAATCTGCCCCTGGGTCCAGATTCCTAACAAGGCAACTTTCTTGGCCCCCGCCCCTCTAATTGCCTAAAGCATTACACATGCATGTCCCTTGCCCCTGGAATCTGGGTTGTGGTGTCAGCTGACATCTTTGCTCAACCAAAGCTAAGACTTTGGGGGACTGTGTGCACTTTACTACTTCTCTGCTTCTAGTTTTTCCCATTTAAACCATATGTTAGATTTGCATGTCAAGAAGTAATAGGAACTTGATGACAAAGAAGACAGGGAAGGGCTGAGATGGAGGGGCATCAGTCTGCACAGGGGTTGATAGAGGTGTTTCAGGGAGGTGGATGGTTACACTCACGCCTAAGTGGGTAGGCAAAACTCACAGGCTTACTAAGTCTGCAATGCTAGAGTTAAAAATAAAACAGTAAGGAACTAGAATTGGAAAGGGAATACTGGGAAATCAGAGGTAAGTGGCACTCCAGTATCCAGCCAGGGAAAGAACAGTGGGGTCCTGTGTCCGAGGATGACAGGAGCCCAGACTCTGAACAGAGGTCCCACTGGGTCACGGGTAGGTCAGGGAAGTTTCAATAACTTGAACTGTTTTTGTTTGTTTGGTTGGTTTTCTGATTATGAAGGTAAATTGCTCCATGCCAACACTATTTGTTTAGTTAATTATTCAAAACAAAATTAGATACACAATGGCAAAATTACCTAAACTTGACTTAGATATCTAAAATATAAATATGTATTCCCTAAATACTCATTAATCAGAAGAGTTTCACCCTTAGATGAAGTTTTTGCCCTTACACGTAAATGGAGATATAGAAGAGACGGGCCACAACGTGTGTATATGTGTGTGTGTTTACACAGACACACATGCACATACACGCACTTCAGGACATCATGTTGTACACAGTAAAGACAGTGACGCTTATTTGTCAACTTATAAAGACAACGGCTTTTCAGTACAGCTGATACGCTTGTGTGTCCCCCTGTTCTGGTTTCGGAAGCATCTCCAGCTAGATGCATGTATTAATTTTGTTCTTAGCCGTTCTTTTCATACTTCCCTTTTGTTCTCTTAGTTTGCACGAGTTATGTCTGACTTTTTTTCTCTGTGACTTATTTATACAGTAAACTGAAGCTTTTAAAACATGAGCAGGTCCCCGTCAGGATTTTTGGCCTTCATTTTGTCCATCATAGTTTACTAAGACTTTATCCTTTCCTTCAAATTTAAAAAAAAATATTATATATACATACATACAACATGTTTTATTCATCTTCCCTGAAAAAGGCATAGAACATTTTAAAAGGCCCAGAAATCTTGCGGAAACTAGAATGGAAAAGGTATCCTGGAGCGCAGTTGTAAATTAAAATGCCCCCACTGCTTTTGCAAGAATAAGTTAATACCCGGTACCATAAAACTTCCTCTCCCCCAAGCCCTTATTTCTTCTTCCTCTTTCATTCTGGAATATAATGCTTCTCTTGATGTAAAAAAGTGCATCAGCATGTACTGATGTATAATTAAAGGAGATTTGCACTCAGCTTACATGATGCTAGTACAGCCACTTGGGGAACTGAAATATATAATTAAAAAAAAGTCAGCTGGGTGAAACTGCCCTGAGACCCCCATCCCACTCACTCAAATGTGTTTTACTTGGTACCGTGTGGCTCTCACAGCAAGTTTGTGTGTGAATTTAGGGGAATAAAATTAGCAAACTGTGTTATAGATATGTCCAAACATATCTATTATCTATTTATCTGGATGTAGGTTTCTCTCTGGAGTTCACTGAAGGAGAGGACAGGCACTGTTCCAGCATGGATCTGAGCCCTCATTGACATGAGCACAGTGCCCTGTGGGTTAGGGTCCCTCCCTTCAACCTCCTCCCTAAGGACACCCAGCCACATTTTGTCATTAGCACCTTAAAATGATAGATTTGAGTTTCACTGGAAATTCTTAGATATCTCCAAGCCCGTCATAAATGAAGAAATCTAAAAATTAATTGTTAACTATTCCTTCTGTCAAACTGCAGGATATATAGATTATTTGAGAATAAGGTGATTTGATTCATTGGTTTAACATTAAGGGAGAAAAATGAACATACTGTTCTCTGATAGCTAGCAGTAGTTTTTTAAAAAAGTGCCTTGTTGTATGAATCTATTTACTTATCTATTATCAATCATTGATCTATGCTAAAAAAGAGTTTTTAAATTACATGGAAGGTATGGCATTTGTTTGAAATTACTTATGCATATTTACAACTAATATAAGGTCTTGGACCCAACCCCCAAACTTCTGCAGCTGAAAGACAAAATGGTCCATTTTTATGTAAATGCCATTGAAATTAGGTCAAAGCTTATACTTAGAGACAAATTTCTCAGGAATTGATTGTGCACACTTTTAATTAAGAGGAGAAACTAGATTTTTTGAACTGTTAGAACTTACACTATGTGCATGGAAATTCCACTTACAGTGTTGTTAGGTACTATATTTCTCAGAGATAATATTTTATTTCCATTAATTATTATCAAAAGAAAAAATATATACAGGAAATATAGGAAAAATATGGATGGGGCTGAAATATGTTCTTCTTAGTAAAGTGTTGCAAGAGTGGAAATGGAAGTATCCAATGTACAAATGTTAATATGAAACCAACAGAAAAACAACTTCCTGCCCACATGAGAGAAAAACAGAAATATATTCAATTGAGGGAAATTAGGGAGGAGGGAAAAGGGAAAAGGAAGGAAGGAGGGGGAATGGTGAGCTCTCACCTCATGTACACAATGAAAGGGTAACAGCACACCCTTGGATTAAACACTCAATTAGAACTTGAACTTTATCTTAGAAACACAAACAATGTAACCTAATCTTTTGTACCCTCATATTAACATGAAATTTTAAAAAAAGAAAACAGAGAAACAAAAGGAAATTTGTTAAGAATTTATTTTTATTTATTTATTTATTTATTTTTGAGACAGATCCTCAAGCTGTCACCCTGGACAGAGTGCTGTGGCATCACAGCTCACAGCAACCTCCGATTCCTGGGCTCAAGCAAGTCTCCTGCCTCTGCCTCCCAAGTAGCTGGGACTACAGGCGCCGTCCACAACACCCGGCCATTTTTTGGTTGCAGCCGTCATTGTTGTTTGGCAGGCCCAGGCTGGATTCCAACCTGCCACCTCAGGTGTACGTGGCTGGTGCCTTAGCCCGTTGAGCCACAGGCACTGAGCCAAGAATTTAGTATAGAACTGGCAACACATCAATTAGAGGTAACCACTGTTAGTCTTACTTGGACTTTATTTCACTCTGATCATCTATCTATCTATATTTATAATATATATATTTATATGTATATAATATATTTATATATACTTATAATAATAATATTGGGGTCATCTTTTACTTAAGTTTTTATAGAATTTTTTTATTTATAATATTATAGTTTACCATGGCATTATATTTTATTTGGGAAACATGATTTACAATGGCATAATTATATTATGCCATTCCATATATTACCTACCTAAGCATACACTATTTAAAATCACCCATACCTGGCTGAGAGTTTTTCAGGTATGAACCTCTCTTGGCCAGCTAGCTAATAAAGACCCCATTCCTAATGTGAAAAAAAAAAAAATCACCTGTACCTTTTTGACAGTTTGTTTGCAATTACTTTATTATTATTATTGTACCTATGTTGAGATCAATATCTTTGTGTACTTTATTTTCATAGACTCGGAATGAACTTCAATTTAATGGATCAAGAGGTAGTAGTATTTTTAAGGTTATTAATATTTAAACTTGTATTAAAGATTATGTATTACTAAATAATTCCCTAATCTCTTTGCTATAAACCATAATAAATCACCTGAAGAATTTGAAAAAATACCTGGATAGATGAATATTATTTACTTTTTGGGATACGAAAATTTATCTTAAGAAATTTTGAGACAATGTCAGCAGTTATGGAGCTTAAAATGAATTTTCAGGAAACAATTAAAAGATAAAAATTTATATTCCAAATGAGACTTTTTCCTTCCATAATGAAAAACATTTCTCAGTGCAAGTTATCACTGACTTTGGAAATTGGTACGAAATATTAATATGTTGGTTTCATTCTCAAGTGTTCACAAAACAAAGAGCAGAAATACTATAACTGCCCAGGACAGACGAGCCACGAGCCATTTCCAGCACATACACTTGGCCCTGACTTCACGGGGATCAGCCCAGGGTTTACCAGCCGGCTGGCTGCCCAACCACAGACCAGAGGGAAGACGCCCATCCCTCTGCCCAAAAGGCCCCAGTGGAGCTCAAAGGTTTTCAAAGGAAATTTCACAAAGAAACAAAAGTACATAAAACAAGACTTCCTCTGGAAATAGAAATATAAACAAAGATGACCTTTGTTGAGCACAGGTTTCTAAATGGTGTGGGTGCTGGACAGCCACTCTAAATCTGAAGCAGTGTTTACAAACCCAAGGCAAGAAGCTTCAAATACTGGAGTGTGAACAAACAGTTGATTTAGGACAGGCCAGATACTGAACTTTTCGGGAAAGCTTTGTTTATACATGGGCAGAAACTGATTTTTCTTCCCCAATAGGTAAAGGAAGTCATTAATAGAAATAATTTTCTCTCTGTCCTAATAAATGCTGAATCAGATTTTATGATCCTATCATGGGCACACACAACACTAACAAATTGTCCTAAATATTTTTTTGCATTCATTAGTAAAAAAATTGAAGCATTTTGTAATGAAATCCTTTTTTTCCAAAGGTAGGTAGTGTTCTTTTTGGCTATATATCAGGTAGTGATGTGTATTAATACTTTCTTTCCTGTCTTTGAAATGTTACAATGTTCCTCCTGGAAGATATATTTAGTTTTCTGATATCCAGTGATGAATGAAATACCCCCAGGCAACTAAAACTTTTAAAAGCTCCAACTCTTCAAACGGAAAGGCAAATCTGTAGGGCAGTGTTTTCCGAACTCTTTTTAGGGCGTGACATCATTATATTGGATCATGGAAAATTTTTAATAAAGAAGAAAGAGAAAATATCAAAATTATCCCAGTGCCTCTAAAATAGCAAGTTAAATTTTATTTCATAAATCTTTGTGTCAGTGGGTATTGAGTGTGACATGAAGAGTTTTATTACTGTGTTTTGATCAAAACCATGTGAAAAGCAAAGCTCTAAGCCCACCTTCCCCAGGGTTTTGAATTTTAAAATTTAAAACAAAATTTACCCCCCACGAAAACAGATGTTGCCTATTAGTCCCTTTTTAGCCCATGCTTCCCCCACTTTTAGCACTTACTCCTAGTTAAGAGCAAAGCATAAATATGTGTTAATAAATCAGTAACTGCTGTCCTAAAGAAAGATATACAGTGGAATTTGTTTTAAAAATTGATGTTTTGATGCTACAACTTGAAAAATACTTTCACGGGAAAATAACCCACTCTGCAAATTCAAGATTGCTCAGAGATTGACTTAATTTCATAAGTTAAAGCTACCGTCAATTCTAGCTTTATAATTTGTCACACAAAAAAACCCAAATTGTATAGGAAGAAGTCACTGAACCCAACCTCTAACTACTTTATGCAAAACGAAACATTTTCTAGTACCTACTACTCTTTATATATGAGGCACTTCATAATCTGAAACATATAACAGTCATCTTTTAGAACACTGTTTGAAAACCAGGAAAATAAAATTTCTGGAACTGTCAAAAATATATACTTTGGGTGATTAATGAGCATCTTGAAAAAAGTAATCATAACTTGTAGGCAAAGATACAGAGAGAGAATGAAGAATATCCTGAATATTCTTACAAGTAGAAGATTTATTTTGAACTAATGCCCCAGGCAATAATCTTACCCCAGATGGAACAAAAATATGTGGAACCACTTGAGTTACTTTCATCCTGGATCGCAGAACGTTTTAACTAAAACCCAAATCAAGTTACCAGCATATTCTAACTGAGCCTCTATCTTAGAGCCTCCAGACTGACCTCTCGACTGCTTCGTCACGTATACCAAAATGATACCAGTGGCTATTTTTCTTTTCTGGATTTTCTGTATGTTCTAAATTTTTGCAAGCAAGTGTTTTCTAAGAAAGAAGGAAAAACTGATTGACATACTTCAATGCTTAAGCTGATTAGAATAGAATGGGACAGGATATAGAGATATTTCACTTCATTATAGCAAACATTAGTTAGAGTCCTGAGTTAACTATTTTCTTAATGTTGCTAATTTACTAAGTTACTCACACATTTGATTGCATTCGTTAAAATACAGAAGAAATTTCTATAAACTCCACATGGATTTAAGGATGCTTAAATAAGTAAAAAATATATATTTTTAATGAATTATTATTTTTTAGCTAATCTTTTCAAATCAGTGAGCATTGATAACTAATGAAATCTTAGTTTCTAGTAAGTGTACAGGGAAGAAAAAGAAATATTTGAAACAGTAATGGATTCTCATTGGACAATGTACAGGGTATGACTACAGAAATATCAGTTTGTTGACTTTGCTCAGATTCTCGGCTAAATTATTTCTAGAGTCCATTTTCGTTATCTCTAAACTAATCTATTAAGGTGAATTAGTTGTTACATATTGGATTCCTTTCTCTTTCTTTTATTTCTTGAATAGACACAGATTAAATGAGATGAGAGTAACTTGGAGTCCTAAATTAGACCAAATCAAATTAACAAATGTTTATTGATCACTATGTTTAAGATCTATTCTTTCAAACATAATGGTTCCTGTTCCATGGAAACCCGCGAAGTTGTTTTTTTCAAAGAATACAAGAAGGGAGGACTTCCTACTAATATTTTTATGTGTTTAGGCATTAGAAAAAGAAATCATTAATCATAACAGACTCTACCAGGGAATTTCTCAACTGTGGTAAACATTTGTATGTATATTTGTTTTATCTGCTATTCTGGTCTCCCCAGATATTTTCTGCTTGCTCTAAATCTCCTGAGATAAAATTACACTGGAAAATCATGATAAAATGTGGTTTATTAATCATTTTGAGCATTCCAGGGAAAAACAAAACAAAGCAAAAACAGAGGAAGCGATTCTGTAGGTATTTCAGCACAGCTTTGGATTTCAGTAACTTAGATAAATCTGTGACATAACGACTGTGTTTTCCTTGAATGCCTTTTAGTAACAGTCATAGCACAAGGCCGTACAGAAAGACAGCGCCTTCAGCAGGAGACGGTCTGTTAGTGAACTAATTCAAGGGCCCAAGGATTGAGCCGGAGCCTTCCTTGAGCATCTCTCGTATGACAGGTGTGGTTCTATGTGCCAGAGACAGAAGACTGATGGCCACTGCCCTCCAGGATAGGCTAGACGGGAAATGAAATGACAAATAACACAGCCTGCTAGGAGCTGTGTCAGGCCTCCAGAGAGGGAGGGTGCCACGAGTTGTGATGGCTGGTCTAAAAGTCAGAATCCAAAATCATGCACTTGAGCTATGTCATGACTTCTCGCCTTATTTGATGAATCTGTAGTCAGCGTTCAACAAATGTTACTTTTCTCTGTGCCTCCCATTTCCAAGGAGTTCTTTACAAAGCAAACATGAGCCTTTCAAGGAAGAACTAGAGAAATCTGCTGAAAAATTTTACTACACATCAATCCATACCATGTCTATTTTTTTTAGCAACATCTCTATCGGCTTTCTTTTTACCATATTAAGCAAAGATTATTCCAAGGAATTCTAAGTCTATTCAAATAACAAGTGCATTACCCAAGCTTCAGCTTAACATATCACTATAAAACCAAGTTTAAAAGTATTCTATGTTTAGCCAAGCCAGTCTTCCCTCAGTAGATACACACAAGTTGTCATTCCACTTTATATTCATTCCTGCTTTTTTCCCCCAATAATTTTCTTTTCTTTCTTTTTTCTTTTCTTTTTCTTTTTTTTTTTTTTGAGACAGAGCCTCAAGCTGTCACCCTTGGTAGAGTACCGTGACATCACAGCTCATAGCAACTTCCAATTCCTGGGCTCAAGCGAGTCTCCTGCCTCTGCCTCCCAAGTAGCTGGGACTACAGGCGCCCGCCACAACACCCGGCCATTTTTTGATTGCAGCCGTCATTGTTGTTTGGCGGGCCCGGGCTGGATTCGAACCCGCCAGCTCAGGTGTACGTGGCTGGCGCCTTAGCCCGTTGAGCCACAGGCACCGAGC
>CAUYRH010022167.1:0-12122 GCA_963574655.1 Perodicticus potto
TTCGTTTTATATGGAAACAGAAAAAACCTCAAATAGCCAAGACATTACTCAGAAATAAAAACAAAGCAGGAGGGATCACGCTACCAGACCTGAGACTGTACTATAAATCAATAGTGATCAAAACAGCATGGTACTGGCACAAAACCAGAGAGGTAGATATTTGGAACAGAATAGAGAACCAAGAAATAAATCCAACTACTTACCGCTATTTGATCTTTGAGAAGCCAATTAAAAACATTCAGTGGGGAAAAGACTCCCTATTTAACAAATGGTGCTGGGTGAACTGGCTGGCGACCTGCAGAAGACTGAAACTGGACCCACACCTTTCACCATTAACTAAGATAGACTCTCATTGGATTAAAGATTTAAACTTAAGACATGAAACTATAAAAATACTAGAAGTGCAGGGAACACTCTTGAAAGCATCGGCCTGGGTGAATACTTCATGAGGAGGACCTCCAAAGCAATGGAAGCAGTATCAAAAATACACTACTGGGATCTGATGAAGCTAAAAAGCTTCTGCACCACCAAGAACACAGTAAGAATTGCTAGCAGACAGCCCTCAGAATGGGAAAGAATATTTGCAATTTATGCCTCTGACAAGAGCTTAATAACCAGAATACACAGAGAACTCCAATGTATTTGCAAGAAAAGAACAAGAGATCCCATCTCAGGATGGGCAAAAGATCTATAAAAGTAAAAATTCATTTTAGCCTTACTAAAAGTATTGAAATTTTGTGAAATAAATTTCTTGTATATATATTACATGATTATTAGAATAAATACTTATTGCCAATTATAAACATTTTACTTTAAGCCTTGATTGAATTTTATTATTTAATATGTCTGTAACATCTTTCTATTAGAGACATTACCTACTAAACTACTTCTGTCAGCCAATCAAAATAGGCACTTTCAAAACACCAACGCAGATTTCTGAACTTCAATCTCATTTTTAAAATCTACTAGAGTCATTCATTGGAACTGAAATAAATTCATTTCAAAAGAATGTTGTCACAAGATCAATATCTTTGAAACTGGTTTGGTTGTGACTGAGCATTTTTGTGGAATCATGGTCTGTTATTGGGTGAATGAACTCCAGATCTGCTGACTTTAGCTTTCACTGTTAAACACCATAATACTTTCTGCTATTGTTTGTTGCTCTTTAAATATTACTTTAATAATTTTGACACATGAAAAGTTATGTCTTTCCTTAATTATTTGCAGAAATACGCATCTTCAATATTACTTTCCTTTGGGAATTAATTCTATTGCCTACATTAAAGTCTTTAGGAGTTATAGAATAACAATGATTAACAATAAATACTTTTGAGCATTAATTAAGATGTTCATAATCTGTATGGGAAGAAAAAGTGTGGGGTGATTGAGGGCCTGATATTATTGCCTGGACAGCAAAGTGATAAATCTGATATGTCTCTTTATTAAACATTATTATCCTCAATCTATTTTGTAGAAGACTGTTGTTGGTGGTGGCGGTGGTGGTTGTGGTTACACTTTGACTCCCCTTGAATATTCTTGGTAGCATGCCAATGGTGTGTATCTAGACACCTCTATCTCTATACCATGTATCTGCTTCCAACTTTCAATCTAACTCTATTTTTGGACCAAAACAGTGTTGTTACAAGCTTGGTGATTCTCGCTCATTAAAAAAATGCACATTTTTTTCTTTTTCTTAGTTTTCCCTAATTTCCTTGGTCATATCCTTCCAAATTAAGGTGGTCTGTCTTCTCACTTATGCCCTGTCCCTTGCTACATCATCTGAAACTTTCATTCGCTTACAAACAAATACTCCTTTCTTATTTGTTTTACAGACAAGCCCCTTTCTATTTTTGCTTGATTAAAACTTGGCTCTTTTCCATTGATGTTTTCCTGCAGACTTGTCAATGAGAAGCTGTGATTTTTTCTTTCATACTGTACTTATTAAAGAGCTCAGAGGTAGAATTAGTTACAATTATTTCCACATTATTTCTTAATTCGCATAGAACAAAATTGTGCCCCTTTGGAATGATTTGCAGTCCTATTCCCCCTCTGCCTGCCGTGCAACGTCATTGCCATCATCTATCCTCCAGGGTTAGTTCTCTATATTGCTTGAGAAGATAGGTGAATAGGTCAAAGGAGTTATATTTTTTAAGTATGGCTAAGTATGTGACAAGTCAGGACAATTTTAAAATTCACCCAAAATGTTATTTAAAATATAAAGAAAATATCACCATATTTCATTAAATTTGAATGCTTTTAATTCAACTCTACAGTAATGATTGTGTCCTATATCTTTTCAATATGAAAAAAAAACAATACCGCTTTAAGCATACTAAAATCCATTAGACAAACATTTAATGCAATTCTTTATCTTCTAATGATTTCTTCCTTTGTTCCTGAAGTCAACTACTCTTTTACTTTCTTGAGTCCTCTGTCCTTTAATCTTTTATGTCCGTAAATATGACCATCTTTTTGTACTTAAATAAAATCTAAATATCATAGGCCCAATATTCAAATGCATGCATTATGTTTTAGTAGGCATTGCCAACACTCTGAACTATTGTATTTTTACTCTTCTAGCCCTGGTGTACCAGTCCTAGGTCTAGTCCACAATTCAATATTTCAACATCTCTTTGAATAACTGGGGTATCAACTCCAACTGGAAAAAAATTACACTAAAAATTAGCCCCAAGTATTAAAATGATTGAATACAGTTACAACTTTAATTTTTTTCCTTCTATACTTTGCTGTGTTAGTTCATCATATTTTGTCATTTCCTCCTAATGTCTATCCCAAAGGTTCTTATTCAACTAAAATTTCACTCCCATTCCTGCTCCAAGCATATAATTTGACTTTCAATTTTCCAAATGAAATTAGTATTATCAGGAAGGGACTTTTCAAATCTCTAAACATGACATTTGTTGCTTTTCAATGCCTTTTTAAATATTCTTATTAGTTTTTTTCTTAACCAGGGAAAGCAGAGTACTCATCTCTTTTCTAGGTTATTCCTCCATGTAAATACTCAATCCTATTCATTCTGAATGCTTTGTGAGCATTCTTTATTGATTATCCATTCTTTCTTATACTTTTCAAGAACTCCATCTTTCCTTGACCCCTATTCTCAGCCTTTAAAACACATGAAAAATCATGCTTTTCACTATTTAACACTTCAGTTCTCAATTTGCTTTCAGAGCAAAGTTAACTGCTACCACTTTTTCAAAATCCGTTCACATTTAAACTTATTGCAAATCATGTATAGAAACACCCCTACTCAGTAAGTCAAAAGGCACTAAAATTCTTCCATAACCTATCATCCTAAAAGAAAAGAAAATGGCTCCACAATATTCCTTCTTGCCTTAAATAATATTTTATCCATTTTAACCTTAGGTATGACATTGAAGAAATGCATAATCTTTATTTAGCGAAAACTTAGAAATTAAGATAAATACTATTTTCCCTGTTAAGAATAAGGACAGGATGTCATAACCTCTCCTAGATTTTTTCTTACTATATGATAACACCTCTTTCATTCTATGGCTTCTTGAACTGTACACACACTGCTTGAGAATAAATAGTTTTAATGGCAAAATATGTAGGTCAAGCATTGGAAGGTACCAAGTAATACTAATAATACCAAAAATTAGGCCCATTGTCAAGGACTGAATAAAAAAAAAAATCACATTGGTATGAAAAAGTTAAAAAAGAGAATATTCTGTAAGATGGAATAGTAAATAAAGCAGATGGGATGAATAAAATATTACCAATAAGAATGAGAGAAAAAAGTCAAGAAAGAATGAAGGCCCACCACACATTCATGGGATTAAGATCAGTTTGGGGGAGAATATTTTGTTCAGAAATAAATTGATAAAATATGTGAGTGTTCACATTAGTCTGGGTAAAGAAATGAAAAAGAAAAATATTTCAGACTTAGGATGTAATAAAAGTAATTGTTTAAAAAGATTTTGAAAATATAAAAGAAAAAACAATTATTGTGGATGCTAAGGGAGTAGACAAAAGAGAAGCAACATCGGATACAGAGGGGAGCTTGTACTTCTGAAGTCAAGATTACTTTACTGGAAACTCTGATCCTTTAAAGAAATTCTTCATTGATTTTTGTTTTTGATCACTAGTTTATGGCTTTTACTTTGCTCTTTATTCACTTCCCTTTTTAAAGTGAAGTATAGACATAATTTATGATTCATACAGATGATGGAAATTTGGGGGGTATGATTATTTCTTTTGGATCAAAGTTCTAGTTCAGAATTCGAGAACTTTGACTTTATACAGGAATTTTTCCTGAGATCTTTAATATTCAACAAGTTGATTATCACTATAAAAAATAATTTTCTTCATTCTGAAGTATGAAAATATAGGAAAAGAACATAATATCTTCTCCATTTTAAATACTTTGCAGCACCACAGAGCCTTTGCTAAAAGAAATGTAGTAAAGTTTAAACATAAATAGACATTTATAAATGTCATGTTTCAAAGTCTTCTCTGATAAGCCTAGCATCTTCTTAGAAGGAAATAGTCTAAGCATGCCAAGCCCGGTACTTCATCTTCTATTCAGTCATAATTATTAATCATATAATATATTTATTTCCATAAATTGTCCCAGTGATAATTCAAAGTTTTAAATTGCTTCTGTGTCTTTGTTAGCTCAACATCTTATTTCACTTGTAAATACTCCTTGAGGTAACATTACTATAAGGATTCTCATAGTTGGAGTCCTGGAATATTTATAGCATATCATCAGCCACCAATTACTCATCACATGAATAGAGGAATAACTTTTAATTTCTAGAAATTCATTAAGTCCCAGTTACGGAAATGGTAATTAATGAAGAATACAAAAAAAGAGTCAGTACCACATTTTGCAATTTTAGATAAATAAATAAGATATAATTGATAGGTAATGGTAGTATCTTGGACATACAGACACAGAATATATTACATGTTTATACTATATGTATATTAATGGTTAAACATTCCTTCAGTCATATATTTCATATTTTTTATAATCTATTTTTTCCAAATTCAACATACACTCCTAATATATTGGTTTATATATTTAAAAACTGACAAGTCATTGTTTGCCAGAAAAAAAATATTCTTTTCAAAAATTAAGGGTTTTTTTGGTCTACATCTATCTTTTGAACAGAGAAATCCTGCTGGTTTTACGATGAGCTTCAAGGGACACAGAACAAGATAAAACAAGCCAAGTGCTGCCAAGATCTCCCAGTCAGCAGGCGTGATTTCATATATCACTGAGGTCTCTTAAAAGAGAACAAAAATATATAGTGCTTGGGAAACTAATACTATGCACTTTCCTCTGCTTATGCTCATATTAATGTATCCATGAGTTTTCATGATAGAGAACTTTCTTCTTCCCCAAATAAAATTCATGATGCCTTGCAATTTTTTTTAATGATATTCACGTTGTGAGCTAATGTAAAGAAGGAAACAGAGTTATATCTGTTGAGTAAATAACTTATATTCTTAGGAATAATTTCCTTTATGGCCTAGAAGTGTGTTTTATTCATTCACTTAAAAATCCATTCATTTGACAGAGTTCTCTGTAAAACCTTGAAAGGCTTTCTATACTACATACTACAATGGATTAAACATCTAAGATACAAAGATGATTAAGACAGACCTTATTATAAATTGCTTTTTATACCCTCCTGGGTAGAAATCAAAACATGTAAATGTGTAAAGTAAAGAAGATCTATAGAACTTTCTACAATGATGACATTATTCAATACCAGTGCTTTCTACTATATGCAGTAGTAGCCATTAGACTTAAGTGGTTATTGACCACTTCGAATGTGGCTAGTGTAACTGAGAAACTAATATTTAACATTATTTAATTTTGACTAACTTAAATAATCACACACACCAGTGACTATTATTACATATTACATACATACAAAAAAGGTAAGGCAAGGTAATATACTAAAAAGTGTCCATGAGGAATTTTTTTTTATGTGAAGGCAAGGAAAGTTTTACTGTTAAATTGACATTTGACTATAGACTTCACCAAAGTGACTAGAGGAAGCCAGGTTGATATCTGGGAAAAAACAAAACAAAAACAAGAACAATTCTGTGCAAATGAAATAAGAAGAGATACAAGATCCTACTTCAGACAGACTCTAAGGAAAGTTCAATGATAGACAATTCCTGATATTAATGGCCCATGTGATCTATATGCAGGTAGGACAATAACTTGCTTTATCAACAGAATAATGCATTACTTATTTGATGTCATTTCTGAAATTAAGTTCCAAAGAGCTATAATAATTATCCAGCTGGAAGAGATTCTTTTTCGCCCACATTGATGAAACAAATAGTCGTTCGCGGAATTATCATGTGGTAAGAATTTGAGGACAGTGTTCAGAAAACAAATCATCTAAGAACAGTAGTGCAGCCTCTGACTGACAGTTCTCAAGAACTGCAGCCTTCCAGCCAACAGGATGCAAGGAACTAATTTCTGCCACAACCACAAGAGTTTGGAAGAAGATATTTCTTAAATCAAGCCTCAAATAAGACTGCCATCCCAAATGAAACCTTTTTCTAACCTTCTGAAGCCCTAAAGAAGAGGACCCAGTTAGGTTAAGCTGGGACTCCTGACCTATAAAGACTATAAGCTATTAAATGATGTTGTTCTACACCAAGATGTTGTTGTTCTGAAAAAGGTAAATAATTCAGTCTTTAAGAGCTTATTTGAAAGTCATAAAGCAAAATGGTAGTGAAGGAATTCACAGAGAAAGTCAGAAGTCATTTAGAAAACAAGCATTAATTTCAATGTAAAAGAATGTTATTATGAGTAAGATATAGGAATTTGGAGTGTTTTATTCAGACGTTTATAATACTGTACATTGGAAGAATCTGTACAAACACTGAGTGAAGAGGAAACGATGGAAGGCCAGACATAGAATGAAGAAGATCTGGTAGTGGCTCTCAAAGTAAAATGGATAAAAAATGAAGATGCCCTTGACCAAAGTGATGCCAGTGAAATTTCTTGAAAGTGGCCGAATTTTGGATATGCTTGGAAATTGTGGCACAAAAATTTGCTATCACTGATGAATTAAGATATGTCTTGTGAAAGAAATAAAGCAATTCTAATAACCCTAAATTTTTTAGCTTTCCAGATTTACGTATCAACTTTCATGTAGCTCATCTATTTGTAATTCTTTTAGTGATACAATCAGGCCAAAGTATTTATTTTTTTTATTTTTTAGTTCATTTGAATCAGTGTTTGCCTGTCCAGTATGTCTGAGTAAAGTAAATGGCTCCTGTATGGAAAAATAAATACAGATTGGAAAGGTATACTGAAAATCTATCATCAAACTTTTTAATTATACTTTTTCATTTTACTTTATTTCAGTGGCATTTACTAACATGCATTCTATAGATATTAGTCATAAGTATAAATACAAAGAATGTGAATTTATCATTATGGATCATCACTGAGGAAGAAAACAAATGCAATAAAACCATTAGGATTTTATTTGTTTAATTTATTATAATTTGCCAAATAAATGACATAATTTTTTCTATTTTCTGTTAATACCTAAATATCTATACTCACATTATATTTTAAAACCAAATGGATACAAAATCTAAAATGATTCACTTTTTTGGAAATAGATTGTATACCTGTATTTATATGTATATTCATTAAAATAAAGAAATTGAAGTACATACCACCAAATTATATAATAGATAAATATTTTTTGCCTTGATTTTTTTCTGATCTTGTATTATTTTTATTTATCTTTCTATTTTCCTCATACACAAAATAAACAATATTTTCAGTAATAGAAAATGGACTAATTAGAATTAGGCAATTAGAAAAATTGAGAAAATAGTTTATATAAAATAAATAAAATCATATCCTTCTAAATAGGCATATTTAAAATCAATATTCCAAGTCTTATTTCAGCCCAATGGCCTCAAAAATGGAGATAAATCATAGTACTAACTTAATGATAACTTATGAATAGTTTTGGGTTTTTTTATCATATAAGAGTCACTTCTATTCTGAATTTCTTCCGGGATCACTTTGGATTTCTTCTCAAGAAACCCTCATGAAAATGCAATAGATCCAAGTATAATAACATCTGTAAATTATCTTTAAAAAATGTGTAATACATTTTTTATGAATTATTTTTTGAATGAATATGTAACATCTTTTTATCGTTAGTCTACTTAGCATGATAACAGCTTTAAATAACTCACTCATGACTATTGCTGAATAGTTTTCACTTATTTAATGAAGATTAAGTACATTGGAAACCAAAACGATATTGTTTACAGAACGGCCTTTTGAAGATTAGTAGCTCTTAACTATATAAACTCGGCTATTAAGAAAATTAGGGAAACATTTCAATCCATAGTATCCCAAATATGTGTAAGAATTTATTAATTTACCTAAAAATGCCATAGTAGTAAATTGTTAAATCTTTGGTTTGTGGATATAAACAGATTATTCTGAAGGCTTTATACAATGAGAGTATTGGTGTAATGCATTATATAAGGCTATGATGACAGGGATGAATTAGGCTAGATCAGAATGGCACATGTATCCTTTATGGATTAAAGAAAACAAATAATAGGCAAAATTACTTGTTAAGCATAACAGAAAAACATTTTGATAAGTGTTATAAAGTTTCACAGAAATAATTCAAATAACAACCTTCTAAAAACAATATTTATAAAAGGTAATGAGTTGCATCCCTTCTATATTTCAAGATCTCCTAAATATAATATTGCAGTGTAAATTACTTGCATAATTCCTTTATCTAGCAACATGTGTAATAATTTTCAGATGTTATTTGTATACGGTACTTTCCTTTAGATCAATTTCCTCTTTATTTTTGAATGTCATTGTACACGATGCTAACAAAAATTGGGAATTACAGGTACTCAATCTGGAATAGTTGTGCTGTTGCTATTTCTTCTTCAGTCATGATACTGCAGTCATGATAGGCCCTTGGAATGCAATTTTCACATGTTGAGTAGTAAACTATATACTTCTGATATGTAATCTCACTTACCATTTATAAAATAAACTGAAATCGTGGATTGGAATAAAACAGTTGACAGAAAGTATGATAATGAAGAAGTGATGATGATGAGTTTAATCAGTCTTTCCCTAAATGTGGTGTATGAAACTTCTGATGTAGAACCATCTGTGGTGGTGTTTAAAACTTCAGATTCAGAGTAAATTATTGCCTGAGGTTTGCACATCTGCATTTTAAATAAAAATACACTTTGTCCTGCACAATAACATTTAAAGTGAATTGAACTGTGCTGTCTAGGAATATAGAATATTTGTAAACTATATTTTATAGTTTCATGATATTACCTTCCTGAACTTCCTTCTTCCTTACAGTTTTATGACTGACTTGAAATTAAAAATTTATTAGAAAATAAATTATTTTCCATAAATGAGAAATGAAGAAATGAATGTGGGTTTAAGAAATGTAGTGGTGTATACCAAAATCCCATGGATATGAAATACTTAAAAAAAACTTGTTTTGTTATGCAAATATCATGTAACTATAGATAATATGCAAAAAAAACATCTTTCTCAATTATAATGAAAGAATAAGAAAAAAATGTGTGTTATTTTGAAGCAGCAGACTTCTTTAATAAGAGAAGGTCTGTTCTGTCTTTATATCCAAATGAGATTTGTTTCAATCAAGATAAAAAGAATATACTAACGTGCTCTTTCCAGAAAGAGGTTATCAAGTGTTTACTTAGAAGTTAAAATCTTTCTTCAAGTAAATGCTTAAAAAACATATCCTAGTATAGAATGCAGATAAAACCAGAACAGCCAACCTCCCTTTTTTCTACTGTCTCCCTAAACCACTTTGTCAAATCCTCCATGACTTCACAGAAAATAGTTTAAAAATCATCCCTTTAAATACATAAACAAAATATATTCTTTCAACACATATATACAGTTAATGAGAACAGGTTACATGGGAAAGGTATAAGACAGTATGATGCTGCTGATTCTTCAAAAAGCATAAAACTGCCTTTAAAGTATAATACTAGAAACAAACCAAAAAAGTGTATATCTGAAGCACATTAATGTCTTTTACTACCATTTTTTCTCTAAAGCAAAAGAAGATTTTTCAAACTTTTTTTTTTTTTATCAAATGGCACACTTAAATCTATGGTTAAACTTGATGGCACACTTAAATTATGTTAATATGCTTTGAAATTCTTTTGGAAATAATTTAAGTCATGATCTTTAAAAATTGTCATGGCACACCAGTTGAAACTCTCTGATCTATAGGATAAAGAATATTTGAATATTCAAGAAACTCAATTATCATATAATGACTATATCCAAGGGTAACTTTCTCACAAACATTTAATATGAAATTTACATTAACTTTGCTTCCCTAGAACAGCATGACCTGGCAGTGTTATTCATTTATTCACACTCAATTCAAAGTCATTTGACTTATCTAAGAGTTTTCAGGAAAAAAAAAAAAGTATTTTCAAGTGGAAATTAAAGTCTAAAAACTAGATAATAATGTAATTAAAAAATAATTGTAGGGGGACAAATAAAAATGGTTGACTAGAAACATCCTTACTAGCCACTCGCAATGAAGAAGGGAAAAGAAGACTCCAACCACCTCTGCCTGAGTGAACCCACTAGAGAACATCACACAGTGCAGCAGTGGTGGACTACAGGAGCCAGTAAGCAGTTGTGGAGCTGAGGAAATGCAGCAGAGAAGGCAAGGGCTTGGATTGGTTAGGGACTAGCCAGCCAGCCTGCCCAAAGAACTGGGGACAGGAAAGGGGTATCCTGCAGTTTTGGGATTTGGGGCTAAACCTGCTCACTGGAGTGGCCTTGGAAGGCTTAAGAGAGTGGGAGGAGTTGAACAATATCCTGCAGATTATATACCAAGTGGGGCGTATCTCCCATTGGCTTGGCTCTAGTTGGGACTGCCATTGTGGGAAGGCTGTGTGGGAAAAACAGTCCACAGGGTCCTAGTGCACGTTTGGTTTGGTGAGTTTTTGAGACAGGATAATATGAGAAGTCCTGGAAATAGTTGTGAGGGGGCACTGTGTGACTTGCACCCTAAGGAATCTGGTGAGAGCTTTAGGACCCTATCTCACAGAGATCGAATGCAAAAAAATCAACCAGGCCTTGATGGTGTGCAACTAACTCAAGAAGACAGGACCTGATCTCCTCTGCACCTAAGAAAATGGATTCTAGCCCTAATTTTTCAGTACAAAACCACATATGTTCTCCATCTCCTATCACCACAGCACCATCTGAATATATATACAGAAATAAATATATGTATGTATGTATTTATTTATATATATTTATTTATGTATATATATTCACACACACAGATACACACACACATATTTCTTTGGTCAGTTGTATTTTTATTTTTAATTTCTTCAACAACAAGGGCTCCTCCATTGTTATAGTTTTTCAGTCCCTGTTTTTCTCTCTTTAATTTTTATTTCTCTCCTTTTTTCTCTCTTTTAATAGAGATTTTGTCACTTTCCTCATCTTTCCCACATATATTTCTCATATGAAAATTAATATCTTTTTCTGTACCTTATAAAATTGTATTTGTAATAATCTCTATCTATTTTATGTTTTATTTTTTCTTTTTGGTGCTGCTCTGAAAAGCTGAAGTAGAGATTGGACATGCCTTCCTGTGGTTTGCAAATGCATGGAGGTTGCAAAAAGAATCTCTCATGGTTATTAAAATCTTCATCCATCAGAGAGCTTGCGGCTGGAGGTTGTGGCGTTTGCAGGTTGGAAGTTGGAGTTTGGAGCTCCAGCCTACATGATCAAGGTTGTTTGTAATGACTGTCTAGGGAAGAAGGTCCATGTTAAATGCAACACTGATGACACCACTGGGGAGCTTAAGAAGCTGATTGCAGCCCAAACTGACACCCGTTGGAAAAAGATTGTCCGTAAGAAGTGATACACTATTTTTAAGGACCACATGTCTCTAGGGTCTCTAGGGTACTATGAAAACCATGATGGGATGAACTTGGAGCTTTATTCCTTTCCCTGCTCTACCATTCTTTCCCCCCACACTGGTATGGATGCTTGTTTTTAAAAACTCACT
>CAUYRH010022169.1:0-38287 GCA_963574655.1 Perodicticus potto
CCGCCTCCCAAGTAGCTGGGACTACAGGTGCCCGCCACAACGCCCGGCCATTTTTTGGTTGCAGCCGTCATTGTTGTTTGGCGGGCCTGGGCTGGATTCGAACCCGCCAGCTCAGGTGTACATGGCTGGCGCCTTAGCCCGCTGAGCCACAGGCACCGAGCCGGGTTCAATATTTTTAAATGGTTAACACATTTTGATACCATTGTTATTTCAAATGTTTCTCTAAAATATAGATCAGGTAATATTGTTTTAATTCTAAGTAACAATGAGTTTTTTAAATATTACTAGCATCTTTACTCAGCATGTTTTTTATTACCTACTTGTTTCTAATACATTTAATTACCTGAAAGTCCTATATTTTCCTAATATTTATTTCCAGTATCTTTTTTACAAAATAGTTTCATGTGAACTGAGTAGTAGCTTAATATAACCTATATTACCTAGTGTTATAGGTTGGATTGTGTCCACCCAAAATTTATATGCTGAATTCCGAACCTCCAGTACCCTGTAATGTAATTGCATTTGGAGATGGAAACCTTAAAAAGGGAAGTAAATTACATGGAGGCTCTTCGGGTGGCCCTATGCTAATATGACTGACATCCTTATAAGAAAAGAAGATTTGGGCTTAAAAATGTGCAGAGAGAAGACAGCCATTTACAAACCAGGAAGAGGGGCCTGGGACAGATTCCTTGTTTACATCCCTCAAAAGGTTCATCATTTACTTCAGACTTCCACCCATCAGAACTATAAGAAAATCAATTTCTTTTGTTGAAGCCACCCCCTCATCTGTGGTACCTTGTTATAGTAGCCATCAAAAATGAATATACCTAGAATTTATAACAACCATAATAATTAAAGGCAGTAGCAACCAGCTGCTTGCATGCATAAGTTTAACTACTCTTTAAAGAAACTGATGTCTACCATGGAATTGCTCATTACAGATAACACATGATGCATAATCTATTTATCCTTTCACAAATAGCACAAAGTAGAACCAGGATAGATTTTGAGAACATTGCATATGAATATATGTTACTGTTATAAATATCACAGAATCTAAATGAGGCATTCTACTCCCAATATGACAGTGTGAGGTGCTATGACATCACCTACCCCAATGAAATTGGTAAAAACTATTTAAAAAACTAAATGAAGAAACATTTATTCAAGAAAATCTACTAAAAGTTGGTGAGAACTGCAAAAATCTGTGTTATTTCCACCAAAATCCACAACTTCCCTCCACCCTCCCAGCTCAAGGAGAGGAAGATTCCATCCCTTCTGTTATAACCAAAAACAGAGGATGCACTCTCCGCCCAGCTCCCAGTCAGAAGAGAGGCAGGACACCAGCATTTCCTGTCCAGTCTCTCACTGCCTCTCACTGAGGCTGACTTTTGTAACAGTATTGGCCCAGAAGAGCATCACTGTCCTCTCCCTAGCACGAGAGCAGTGGCTCAGAGATCTTACCAAAGGGAAGAAGAGGACTGTAGGAGAGAGGTCTAGTCCTGCCCCAAAGGAAATGACATAATTTACACCTATTCATGGAGAAATTCAAGCCTAACTCTCAAGAACAGTAGAAGTTGTTGTGAAAGGCAGTTGGAAGGAGATTGGCAAATTCATTGAACATGTATGATAAACTGTAATTCTGTTAGTTTGTGGGAAGAAACAAAGAAAGAGATAGATTATAAGAGCCTTCTTGGTTCTTCTTAAGGACTGAGCTCAGGAACTATCTCCTCAAAGGATCCTAAATTAATCTATAAATCAATTTATGCCCAAGGCATTGCTGAAAATAATTGATCAATCGGCCAGCAATGAGCAGAGTTTAGCAGCTGAGTGTGTTCAGGGAAAGAGACAGCTGAGGAAAGAGAATCCCACCAAACCACTGTCAGCTCAGGATGACCACAGGCTTCGGCGTCACATTACAGAGTAAAAGTAGAGATGGGATGAAGGAATAGTCTTCAGTACAATAATCCAGGAAGGCAGTGGTGGAGAAATAGATAAGCTAATACCAAAAACAAAGGCAGGCTGGTGGCGGAGGTGGAGGAAGGTTTAGACCAATGCACAAGGTTGCTGCCATATACAGTTAATTCTCATTATTTATAATAGTTACAATAAAGTCACTATAAACAATGAATTTGTAAATACTCAAACTACTTATTCCTGGGGAAAACACAGGGTTAGCTTCCTGTAAGCCTTTGGTCACAAAATTTTTGTTAACCTGTAACTTTTGACATGAATTTTGTCAATAAATAACGTTGTTACTTGCCTGTTTCTGTCTGAAGAAACATTACATAATATATATGGAACATAACAAATATGTATGTTATGTTGATCCTTTAACATTATACTTTAGGCCAGTGATTTTCAACTGGTGTTCTATGACACATTGGTGTGTCGTGAGAGGATCCTAGGTGTGCCTCGAAAACTTTTAGAGATCATTAATTAAATTATTTTTTAAAAATGTTCAAAGCACTGTAAGTATATATATTTTTTCATTCTTTTGATCAACATAATTTAAGTGTGCTGCAGAAGTTGATCTATAGAGGTTCAAGTCTGCCATGGGATAAAAAAGGTTGAAAAACCCTGCTCTAGGCCAACAGCACTGTGATTCTGAACAAAGCTTCTCTAACACATGTATTTTCTCATGCACACAGCCTCCTTGTGCTTCAGCACATCGGAACTTTAGCACTACGTATGTGCAACATGGGGTCATTTTAAAAAGAGAAATCAGAGACATAAACCACAGAAAAGTGGACTGAAATCGATCAGAAAAGGACACTTGTTTACGACGTGAGAGCGGAACAGTGAGGGTTGCCATGTTCAATCTCAACTAGGAACGTGTGCATTGAGTAACGGAATTTTTTGGCTTCTCTGCTCCTATCTTCACAAAAGCACGGTGAAGATTGATGTAGGAATGAAAAATTTTAGGGAATAGGTGAATTCACAAATTCAGAATTTGTCAATGATGAGAATCAGCTGTATGATCTAAATCTGTAGTCCCCAACCCCGGACCACAAGCTGGTATGTCTGTGGCATGATCAGACCTAGGTCACACCACGGGAGAAAAGCAATAAATGGGAGAAGCTTCACCTGTATTTCCAGCCTCTTCTTATTGCTCAAAGCACCACCTGAGCTCCAACTCCTGTGTCATCAGCGGTAGCATGAGATTCTCTTAGGAGCATGAGCCTACTATAAATTAAGTGAGCACAGGAGGGATCGAGGTGGTGCTCTGTTTATAAGAACCTGATACCTGATGACCTGAGGCGGAGCTCAGGCAGTGACGCTAGCCCTGGGGAGCAGCTGCAAATACAGAAAATCACTAGCAGAGAAGTTTGACTGCACAGAGACCATGCTAAACCAATTTCTTATAGACTCACATCAAAAACACCCCCAGACTTAGTCAGTGGAAAAATATCTTCTGTGAAAGCTGTCTCTGATACCATTAAGATGTGGGACTCATGATCTATCTATAAATGGTAAAATTTCCAACAAAAAAATTAAGAGATGTGCAAAAAAACAAACAGGAAAGTATGACCCATACAGCAAAAAAGAGCAGACAACAAATACAGTAAGACCAAACAGATGCATGATTTGAAAGACATCAATAGTCACTATAAATATTAACACACTTAAAAACTAAGTAAAACCATTATTAAACAAAAAATGAAGGCATGAGGACAATGCTATTTCTTATAATTGAGATGATAATAAAATAGATGCCTAAATATAAACTTTTATTTAGTTTACTGAGAATAAGGTATACTTCATTGATGAACAGGTCACTGAACAACTTGACTGTCATAGATTAATTTTATAAACTACATGAGCTAAATATATAACATATATGAATGATGCTTTCACATCAAGCCCAATGAAATAAGGTTAAAAAATTCAGAATGTGGGGTGGCGCCTGTGGCACAGCGAGTAGGGTGCCGGCCCCATATACCAAGGGTGGCAGGTTCAAACCCGGCCCTGGCCGAACTGCATCAAAAATTAGCCGGGCGCTGTGGCGGGCACCTGTAGTCCCAGCTATTCGGGAGGCTGAGGCAAGAGAATCGCCTAAGCCCAGGAGCTGGAGGTTGCTATGAGCTATGTGACGCCACAGCACTCTACCAAGGGTGATAGACTGAGACTCTGTCTCTACAAAAAAAAAAAAAAAAAAAAAAAAACAATTCAGAATGTGGCCAGATGCAGTGGCTCACGCCTATAATTCTTATAGTCTGCAAGGTCAAGGCTGAAGGATTGCTTGAGTTTAGGAGTTTGAGACCAGCCTGAGCAACAGTGAGATTCTGTCTCTACTAAAAAAAATAGAAAAAATCAGCCAAACATTTTGGTGGGCACCTGTAGTCTCAGCTACTCATCAGGATGAGGCAGGAGTATCGCTTGAGCCAGGAATTTGAGGTTCTTGTGAGCTAGGCTCATGCAAATCTTGCTGGGCTCCTGAATGGGGGTTGTCACAGGAAAGGTCAAACCATGAACCTAAGCTTTCGACCTTACTCCTCCATCCTCTGGGAAGGAACAGGGACCTGGAGGTTGAATTACTAACACCTTTGTAATGAAGCTGCTGTAAAGCTTCTGGGCTGATGAACACATCCACGTGTCACAGCATGCTGTACCCCAACCCTGTGCAGACACAGTTTGTGTCTCTCCAAACTTCATCAGTTGGTTTTTCATCTATATCCTTTTTCATGGCATATACTTTATTAACAAAAGAAACTAGTAGACATGTTTTCTTGATCTATGAGAAGCTATAGAAAATGAATGCATCCTGAAGATGAGGTGGTGGGAATCCCAAATTTATAGTCTGTTGGTCAGATGTTCGAGAGGCCCACATTTAGGACTGGTGTCTGAAGTGGGGGGAAGTCTTTCGGGACTCTTCACCCATGAGATGTGACACTTACTCCAAGTAGATAGTGTCAGAATTGAGTTCAACCATCGCACAGGTGTTTGGCACAATTGCTGAATCAAAGACACAACTACAACTGGGACTTTATCTTTACGAAAGCAATTTTTTGTAATCAAATTATATTCTCATAATGATTTGAAATTAAATAAAATTATAGGATACCCAAATGGTATCCACTGAAGAATTTTCTGGTGGGTGGGGAGAAGAATCCATGCATGTGGGGTCAGAAATGTTCTGTGTGGTGTTGAGAGTACAGTAAGACAAAATAAGGTGTCAGTTTGTCATTTTTCTCTTATTATACACTGAATACTGAATAAGGGTAGATTTTCATGGATAGTTTCATGCAAATCAAATGTAAAAATAAGTGATTAGTTGATTATCCAGAAGGATTATATATTAATTTATTTTGAAAACTCTAAATGCCAAGTAGACAAGAAATTGTGTCAACTCATTAGCTAACACACTTTTTTCTGATTGGGAAGCCAAATTAAGATAGGAGAAGTGTTCAACTGGTAAATATTTATCCAATAAAATTGCAGTTTTTATTTCTTTTGTTTATAAGCCCCACTGCCAAGCACATAACAGTGACTCAACAAATAGCTTTCATTATTCTTGCTTCTCTAGTCTATCAATTAGGGTTTGCGGTTTACATAAAGGTTCTATAATGATTTTTAAGGAGTTGGCCGATTTAACCACTAAGAGAATAATAAAGTATTGGGAGAATTTTGGATGGAGGTTTGGATATCATGAGTTACAATCTGCCACCCTGAAATGAAATGCCATTCAAAACAATTTTGACAGACTATATTTAGTACATATTAATAACTTTAAATGAACTTTTGTGCTGTGTAAATTACAGAGATACCATAAATTCTCCTTACAGGGTCTTAAGTCCGATGGTTAAAAATGAGAAATTAGAAAGCTCTTCAGGGGATATTGTGTCGTAATGAATGTGCCATCTTCATTCCATCAACCAGTTATTCTTGCAAGATTATATATGGACTCCACTTCATCCTTGGGTTCTGTTCAAGTAAAAACATAACACACACACACAAAATAAAACATCAAAGTTTTTCTTTATATAAAGGCTTATAGATGACATTCAAAAGCAGCAGATAAACTATTCATGATCATCATTTGGATTAACTTTCTGCCTTTGGAATTTGCTAATTGTATAAAAAATGCCTCTTCTCTAATCCCTTCCTCATTCTTGCGGTTTTTGTTCTATTATCCTCAAAACTGATCTTATGAGCTCATTTTGTCATAGTGAGTTACCAATGCCATTTCTTGGAGGAATTTTCAAGTAGAATTTCATAATGACATACACAAATTATGATAATATATGGGACCAAATCATGCTTCCTAATGAGAAAATATATTTGCATGGATTGAAAGATGATATGCAAAACATGTGTGCAAACAGCCTGATACCAGCCACATTTTGTTGATTCCTATAATAAAAATATACTTGCATTGTATTTTTATTGCATGTTTAAAATTTGAATCAAAATAGCTTGATGTAAATATACCAGGAGAAAATTTTAAGTGTGCTTAACTTATTTTGTTAATATTAAAATAATTAACATTGGGATGCTTTTCTTCTGTTTTGTTTTTCAATCTGTTGTTTTATTCTAAGCAATCTCCAGATCCTATAGAGTCAATTACTGATAAGTTCACGGAGCCAAGATCCTTGGGAATGCTTCATCTGAAGATGAAATTGCAATTGTGTGTTTTTTTGTAGCATTCACTTGAAGGGATTTGTAGTGGTTGTTACTACAAACTCCCAAGGGCTCATTTTATTCCTTTTTATGAAGAGACGAGATTTTCCAGTTTAAATGGTTGTCTGTGTTGGAATAGTAACAGATTTATAGAAAAATAGTGGTGTTATTTTAATAGATAAATCATTAGAGAGATAACCAATAAATCCTTAAGTTTCTTTGTAAACCTAAGGAGTAGTGTTCCTGCAGGAAGGAATTATATACTATTCAAAATAGAATAGGAACTTATATGCTATTCATGCAGGATAGGAACTTATAAATTATCTATCTTCATCTCATTCTCAATTCAAATATTTCCTCTTCAAGTTCCATAACAAATAATAATTCATTGTTTACTGGAGAGATTTCAAAGAAGTGAGCCCACAAGTCCCGGTCAACTAATAATTTGAGCATTTCTCTCTATTTTGTAGTTTTTTATCCCTGTAAAACACCTTCATTTACTCAATAAATATCTACAGATCACTGTGGTAGGGATAAATAATGAAACAGAGCTTGCGCTTACAGACCTGCCATCAAGTGGAATAATGCACCAGCGGCTGATAATTCCCACCTCAACATGGAGAGAGGACCGAGGTCTTTGAAGAGAAGTTGCTGAAGTGACTATTTCCAGACACTATTATCCTTGTCGCATTCTTTTTTAATGCTCTCCGGTTCAGCAGTACTCTTTCATAAATGTGGAACCTCAAGTTTTACACCTATGGTGGAAGAATAAGTGTGACTATTGGTTCCTCCCTTTTCTTATATTTTTCTATCATATGTTCAGTATTATTATTTTGAGTCTGTTGTCTCTCGTGACCAAACACACTTTATGTTATTTTTTTCTAACATGGTACCCTCCCTACTTTTGCTAATTTTCTCTTCTCTATTGCAAACTGATTCATTAATAAAAATAAGATAGGGTCAATGACTAAACCCTAATCGATATGACTGTTGACCTTTCTTGATCAAGAAATGGAGTCTGTGAGTAAAAAATGGTACATACATATTTTAAAACAAATAATTCAGGTGATTTAATGTCATATTCAAATGCATCGTGAGATTTCATCCTCCTCCAACATATTTAAGAACTTTTCGTCAGAACATAAATTAATAATGTGAGAAGACATTGGATCTGAATGTAAACTAATATTGATTGAGCTATTGCATGATATAACTTTTCTTTAGGTCATTATTTTAGTTTTACACTTATATTCCATAGAAAGCAAACTCCCTACTGAATATTAAAATGTTTCACAAATAAAGGAACACCAACTAGAATAAATGATGCAAAACAAAACCAGGATGCTTTTTTCTATAAGGTGCACTAAGATTTTAATTACCATATGAAAAAATTTTGAATTAATGCATTCCTTTATACTTTTCTTATGAACTCGTGCACCCTTAATCACAAAATCTACAATTGAAAAGTTTTGCTGAAGTTTTGTGATATGCATTCAAAGGGGTCTACCACGTGTCCATAATCAAAATCCTCAGCATGCTGTCAAAAATAACATTTACAAGTGTCTCTATATTTTAATTAAGAAATTAACTATTTTAATAAATGAGTGAAAAGTCTGACTATGATACTAATTTATTCACACTCATTTAAAATGTTTCTTTTGTTTCTATAGTAGCTCCTTCTCCCCTTATCATATTATTTTATGTCCTTCGCCGTAAGTTCTATGAAACTATTGACCATTTCTATCTTATTCTCTATCATATTGCCAGAAATGATGCCTGACATATAAATGCATGAACAATCCATGTCTTTCATTAAATTACAAGGCAAAACGAAGGTAAAAGATCCAGGAAACAGGGGATGGAGAATTTCAGTTAATATTTCTTGACTTGGCCACATTTTACCCCTGAGAAAATTGGGAAGGTATAGGCAGTTATTTCGAAGCTTCAACTCAGATATTGGGTTTTCATTATTTCATTTGTGGTCTAAGATTGACGTGTACTAAGAATTTATGTGGAATATTCTCTCTACAAAAGATCTTAAATTTTAAGCCAGCTTTGACAGGCATGGATATTAGGAAAGCCCAGGTGCTAGCTTAAATGCCTCATCCTTTTCAACCATATATAAGCTGCTTTCCACCGCAGGAAAACATACCACAGCCCTTCACACTTGTCTTCCCTCAGAGGAGGGGTGGCCAGGCCCTTCCTGGAGAAGGAGCACACACTCTGCAGTGGGCACAGGAACTGGCTCAATTCTATGGGAATGAGGAGCAGCTACAGTCTCACTGTGTTAGGGCATAATGGGCTCCTTTAATTACACATCTACAGGGCTTCCTTAGCTGCTAGGAGACCCCACTCAAGTGTTCAATGAAGGAAACCCTCTTGATTCAAAGATTCAGGATATGCGGATTTGAATACCCACTGCATCCTGCCCCCCTGGTGCCACTCTAGCCCTCCGTGGCCTGCAGATGGCCTGGCCTGGCAAACACTCTCCTTGTTCAAAGGGAGATTAGCAGGTGCTAAAGACCACTGGCTCCAAATCAAGACTTTTCCCTAATGTAGTCAGAAAAACGAAACCATGGAAAAGGAAAGTTACAGATAGAAAGTAAGTAGCTATTTAAAGCATTTTTTTTTTTTTTGTAGAAAATGGATACTCGTGGATTTTTAATACACAGACTGCGGAGGGCGAGAGAGTGAGACTCTGTCTCTACAAAAAAAAAAAAAAAAAAAAGTCTTCCTATAAAGACAGGGAGACTTCCTGTAATCTGACCACGAGACTTCACTTGCCAGATTCCTTTGTCTCCTTGAATTGAACTATTGTCAATTTTTATAGGCTACCATTCATGCATGTATGAATTAGCAACGGAATAATCAACATAATTATTATCCATTTTGGACATTAGAATTGAAAGTTTAAGTGTGACTAACCAAGCAAAAAAATGCAGAGTTCTTCAGAGTGGATACCTTTTCTGCATGTACTTTATTTGAATCTGAATTATCTAAGGTTATAAGGGTTGTTAAGAATGACAATTTTCAATTGTACTCAAGTAAACAAAAGATATCTACACCTGGTTTTACTCTTATGTTTGTTTACTTTGAAGAGACTGTTAAGAGTTTTCTTCCTCAGTATGTTTTGTACACACATCAATGCACACTGGAAGTATCTTTCCACAGAAGAATAGCATTGGCCTAGGTTTAATATAGCAGGCAAGTCTATTTTTTTTAGACTAGCAATCATTTGTAAGACTCATAATTGTATAATAGACTGAATGAGGAAAATAGTATTCAGAATCCATACTGCCCCCCACAGCTGGATCGATATCTCCCAAGTATTCTTGTCGCTATGGTATTTTCTGGTCTATTTTTCTCCTCAGAATTTCAAAAATCAGACTAACTATACTTTTTCCACTTGGCATACCACGTTTATGCTCAGACCATATATAAAGAAGATAAATACAATTGATAAAGGAGAAACTACCTTGTTTTGATGTTTCTCAGGTGAAATTCATGGCAGAATGTTTTTTAAAAAGCTGACCTACTCTCCTATAAATAGTACCTCAGAGAGAGCAGCAAGGTAGCCCCTCAATGTCACCTCTTACTTAGGGTGGCTTTGATGGCACAGTTAAACAAAGTGTGTGCATTTGACAGAAACTGTAGTTTTCAATTATTTTAAAACCATATTAATCACTAAAACATGATAAAACACCTTGTGAAAAATGCATTTTACATTTACTACCAGCGATTTTGTGATTATGCGCACTACTTTTACAGAACATATACCACAATTCGCTACTGAATTCACTACAGAATTTTCAATGCATACCGGATTTTAGTCACTGTCATATGTGAACAGTTTAGTTTATTTCATTGAACTTGTCTTAATAGTCATTTTCTGAAGCGGGTATTATAGGCATTGCATAGAAATTAGGTTGTGAGAGGAGTAGATTGGATATACTATCTTAGCCACTAAGTGTCAAGGTGTATATAACTCCAAACTTTGTGCTTTTTCTACTGTATTGATATTAGTTACATTATCATCTTGGTTTTAAAGCACAGTTAATTTATCATTGTTCATAGAGATGATCCCAAACATGTGGAACAGTATTTTATATATATATAAAAAGGCCCGCTTTTACTTTTTGGTCCTCATTCCTTAAAAAAAGAAATATCATAGCCTCACAAAATGCAGTGTGATCTTGTGATAATTAAAGAAGAGATAATTGAAATGCTAGCATCCCGTAAATTAACTAAACATCTCTCATGTGTATTCTGTGTCTTCTGTTACCTAAAGGGATCATATTTTACTTTGATCTTCGAAAGACTGATTTATAATAGTGCCTGCTGAAACATTCAAATCACATCACTGTGGTCACCTTCAAAGTACTCCCCTTGGCCATCTGGTGACCCTAGGTTATTCAGCAGTGAGGTATGTAGCACTTTTCGCAGGATGAGTTTGAGAACTTAATTGTCAGGTTTACAAGAACAGCTCTGATGGCCATTCCAGGAAAAGAGCTCAAAAATTGCTATGAAAGTTGGACTAGGTGCTGGGTCCTTGCATAGCTCATCAAGGAGAGTAGCTCAAGGATGATTGTAGTGATATTCAGCAATAAATTAGTAGGTAGCACTTTTCCTAGGATCAGTTCGCAAACTTAATTTTTCTGACCTTGTGTGTGTGTATGTGTATGCTGTACATTATGGAAGAGATCCAGAATTTTACAAAACACTTGCCTTTTAAAAATGTTTGAGATATTTATGCATTCTCAGAAAAAACATTTAAAATGGCATATTTAATAAATCCATTATAAATGGCTCTTTCAAATGATGTTGCTAAAACTTGAAGCCACTTTGTAGCTTTTATTACATGTTTGCAATTATCCAATGTGTAATTAACTATGTGATAAGGAAAAGAATGACAAGGTTCTTAGTAATTCTCATTGTACACATATCAAAAATTTCTAATTTGGGAGATAACTTTATAAAGTATGTGTCAATCAATGCTAATATTGAATCAAAGGCAAACCTTACTGCTCTGGAAAGATTTATTTAAGAGAATTTCATAGCTCAACAAGACAATATCTTTTAAAAATATATATATGCATAAATATAGACCAACATAAACAATTGCTGTTGAAGATTCTCTAGACACTGTTTAATAAATATATAGATATATAAAGCCTAGAAAACGCAATTTGCCTCCTATAACATTAGACTAGAAAACGTCCCATCACCAGATTAATTTGGAATTTAAACAGTTATTTTGCTTAGCGAAATTAATAGAAAATTTAAATAACGAAATATTTAGAAAATTAAGAGCAGAAATGAGTCACTAATGAATAAATCTCATTACTCACAATATTTGTAGTAAAAATATGTGAGCATCTTATTCAAAAAGAAAGTGATATTTAAAAAAATTATGATTTCTTTAAAAAGAACATTAGACAATGTTTGTAAAAGTTGTTTTAGCTCTCATTTCTAACTTTTGACCTTTACCTATACAATTATGCCTTTTTAATATCTACCAGGTTGGCATTTTAAATATATTTTAATAAAACTAATAAATTTTCAGGACCTTACTGCATCAGATAGTTATGGTGGTCTATAATCTATAATTATTCTCCCTTTTCTTATTTATAAGATAGTTCTATTTCAATAAATCATAATAGATTGTTTGCTTTTTAAACTCTGTATTATACATATCCTCTATATTTCTCTTGGTAGAAAAATCAAAAAAAATCAAATGATCCTTTGCAAAAAAACTTGCAAATAAAAATCATACTCTTCAGGCTGGGTACGGTGGTTCATGCCTATAATCCTACCATTCTGGGAGGCTGAGGTGGGTGGATTACTTTAGCTCATGAGTTCAAGACCAGCCTAAGCAAAAGTGAGACCCCGTCTCTACTAAAAATAGAAAAACTGAGGTAAAAGGATCACTTGAGCCTGAGTTAGAGGTTGCTGTGAGCTATGACACCACCGCACTCTACGCAGGGTGACAGCTTGAGACTCTGTCTCAAAAAAAAAAAAAAAAAATTGCTTCAATAGCTTCAATAAATAGTACAACATAAGCATTTTCAAAGTCTGTAGTACACATCATTTTGAGGCTTGTCATTATCTGTTAAAACCATGTTTTACTTATAAGTTCAAGTCCTAGAATTTCTACCTGAGTTCAGACCCCAGATTGGTCATTTACTACCTTGGCCTTGGACATGGTACTTGTTCTCTATGATTCAGTTTCCCTCTGTGAAGACAGATATATTAAATGAGCTAGGATAAATCAACTCTTAGACCAATACAGTTGAAAACTAGAGGTACTCGATAGGTTATTATTATTATTATTATTATTATTATTATCTTATTATTACTGCTTTCTAATGCAGAAAACCAGAGAAATAAAAAATGCGAGTGATTGGCCTTAGTTCTCATCCTAAATATTTTAATAAAGATTTTTATGAAAGAGTATCAAAATTTTTCTATGTCTACCAGGTATAAATTGGACCTGCTTTGGCAGGTAATTTGGACCTTTCTTTGAAAGCTACATCATACATATACTGTGGAGTTGTATTACATATCATTCCAAGTGCATGACCCTACATCCTAAAAAGATCACTGTATTGGCCCCAGGATTCTGGTGACTACTAAGTAAAGCTGACTGTGGTATGCCAGTGCAGGGGTAGAAATAATTACCTAGAAATACACAAAAGTATGGCTTCTAGCCCAATACCAGGCTGAAGGAAAAGGAAGAATGTGAGTGTCACTAAACAAAGTAAAACCTCCAGTAAGTATTCAGAACTGTAGTCCAGGCTCGGCGCCTGCGGCTCAGAGGGCTAAGGCACCAGCTACGTACACCTGAACTGGCGGGTTTGAATCCAGCCCGGGCCCGCCAAACAACAATG
Organism: Perodicticus potto; assembly: GCA_963574655.1. NCBI lineage: Eukaryota > Metazoa > Chordata > Mammalia > Primates > Lorisidae > Perodicticus > Perodicticus potto. The sequence continues at coordinate 13,509 of CAUYRH010022169.1, forward strand.
GTGGCTGCAACCAAAAAATGGCCGGGAGTTGTGGCAGACACCTGTAGTCCCAGCTACTTGGGAGGTGTAAGCAAGAGACTCTCTTGAGCCCAGGAATTGGAGGTTGCTGTGAGCTGTGATGCCACAGCACTCTATCCAGGGTGACAGCTTGAGGCTCTGTCTCAAAAAAAAAAAAAAAAAAGAACTATAGTCCAAAGTGAAGCAGGAAAAATTGTAACTGAGGAGTCATATCACCTGACAAAACTATATAAAAATTTAACAAAGAGGGCAGCGCCTGTGGCTCAGTGAGTAGGGCGCCGGCCCCATATACTGAAGGTGGTAGGTTCAAACCCGGCCCGGCCAATCTACAACAAAAAAATAGCTGGGCGTTGTGGTGGGCGGGCGCCTGTAGTCCCAGCTATTCAGGAGGCTGAGGCAAGGGAATCGCCTAAGCCCAAGAGTTGGACATTGCTGTGAGCTATGTGACACCATGGCGCTCTACCATGGGTGATAAAGTGAAACTCTGTCTCTACAAAAAAATATATATATATTTAACAAAGACAAAATGGTGAACACAATATAAGTAGATTTTTTTTTTGCAGTTTTTGGCCAAGGTCGGGTTTGAACCCGTCACCTCCGGTATATGGGACCGGCACCCTACTCCTTTGAACCACAAGTACTGCCCCATAGCTAGAATTTTTAAATCTCACTATGTGTCAGACACTGTTCTAAGTACTTGCTTTACATGTAACATTTGAATTTATCTTTCCAACAAGCCTATGAGGTCAGCATGTTACAGATTATACATATGACCACAGTTCACAGAAGGTTGGTAGAAGTCAGATTAAAATCCAAGTTAAACCTGGCTCCAAACTAGCTGAGATAGTTTAGAACCATATGTGTTGGAAAAAGGGATATTCAATTGGACAGGTCAAATTTCAGCAATGCCATCTGGCCAGTGGAAAGCATGGGAAGGTTAGTAATCAAAATGAATCAGTAATAGCAATACCAGATATTGGTTTAAACAACATAAATTAATTACTTTCAGATTTGGATGTCAGAATTCTAAAATGAGCCCCACCAGTCTAAAATCAAGGTGCTGACAGACGTGTGTTCTTTTCTGGACATTCTAGGAGAAAATCTATTTTCTTACCTTTTCTAGCTTCTAGAGACTACCTGTACTCTTTGGGTCATGATGCCCTTCCATCCTGAAAAACAGCGATGACTATTTAAGGTTTTCTCACATCTCTTCCCTCCAACACAAACTCTTTTTCTCTCCATTTCCCATTTACGGACCTAGTGATTGTATCTGATCCCAATAATCCAGGGTAATCTTCCTATTTTAAAGTCTGTTGATTAGCAACCTCAATTTCATTTGCATTTAATATAACATATTCACAGATTCTGGGGACTGGTATGGGAGTATATTTGGGAAACCATTAATCTGGTTGCAAAAAGAAAAAAAAGTATGCAAAACACCCTGAACCACACACAGCCGGCAGGGCCCAGCCCCAGGAACTGAGATGCAAGATTGGAACTCAGCGGTGCTAAACCAAGTCACACAGGTCCATGTAGTCTACTCCAGGAATTCCTGAACATTTTTCTGGAGGTGAATTACTGAAATAGGAATACTGAAGCTTTGCTTGGAGATCTACAAAAAGCTGTATAAGCAAAGTCAGAAAACAGGTTTTGTTTGACCACATCAACACTTCCGCACTCAGGTCCGAATTTTCAGTGTAACTGGCAAGTCTGTGCCTATAATTCTCTGAAACCACTAGCACTATGCAGTGGTCTCGCTTTTCAATAAGCATGAGCTTCTCCTGAATTGACACTAGACATGGTGGTTTCCGGATATGTGACGTATGTGAATTGTTCTTTGTAATGTATCTTCTTGCATTTACATTTTTATATGAAAAAGGAATATCTCTTCAAGAGTAGAGAAATAAAAGTGGACCAAGAACATATGTCTCAAGAAAAATATTACAGTATATTTCTTTAATAATAAAAGTAGATAATAAGCGAATAAAGTATATATTGCAGCCATCCTACTTCATTTGTTTGTATGACCAGCTTTTCCCCTATAGAGTTTGAGTCTGTGACCCTTGATCTCTGTGTGGAAGGTGAATAGCCATGCCTCTTGGGAAATTAGGGAGGAGTGAGTATGATATTAAACCTACCTATAATCCAGCACTTCCAACTTTAGAGCAGATTTATTAAAAAAAAAATCATTGATTTTAGGTGGAAATTCTACCTACCAGAGTAGAATTGAATGTTTTTATCCAATAAGTACTGTAGGGAAGGCATACTATATTTCTTTATTGAAAATTTTTTTAATATTCTTTTAAAATGATTTAAAAATTGTGTCTTATAAAAGGGATGTCTGGGTCAAAACCTAGACTATAAAATTGGATATATAACCAAGGGAAATATCTAATGAGTGAATTTAAGAATTTGATGCAAATTAGAAGTGAAGCCAATTTTAGATGTCAAGAAATAGAAGCCAAAATTACGAAAGGTGATGAAATGGTTTAAGAATAACTCCATTAAAGTAAATCTATCACAAGGAATTATAGTACTGAGTGTTAGGCATGTAGTTTCACCATGTTATCTATCCATTCACTTCTTAAACCTGTGTTCATTCATATGTCCATTTAGGATTTATTGAGCACTCTGGGGAATATATAGATTAATAAGAAGTTGGATCTTCTAATAAACACATAATAGAACTGCTTCCTTTATTGTTCATTATATTTTTAATAAATTTTAAATATTTCCCTCACCTATATGTCCCTGTATTCCATTCTGAGTGAATATGATTATTAAGGTCCATAGCCCATTTTTTGACAGTAAGGAAATCATTATATGTTTAAGAACAATCACCAAATTGTTTCAAAAATATGACTTGCACTTCTGCTCAGTTCTTTTTCAAAGCTACTTGTTCTCATTTCATTTTCTTTCTGTTGACCCATATTTTCTCTCTTTGGGAATCTAGTAATTTAAAACCTATCTATGTTGTGGTTTTCAGGTGGTACCATCATTTTCAATTTATTGAAAGTGAATATTAATTTTTCTATTTTCTCTCACCATCTCTCCTTCCAAGGTTTTTCTTTGGTCCTTTTTCCTAAGTAATATTGTTAGTACTTCTTCAGTGAAAACTGTTTTCTGTAGGAGTGCTGTTAGCCCTGAGTTGTGAAAGATTTTCAACAGATGATTTTGTTTGCTTTCTTAGAGCCCTACAGATGTAATTGGTTCTCTTTTCTATTAATTTATTGGCTTGAGTTCCTATATCAGGCTGTAGCATTAATTTGCAACTTGCAGCTATGCATAGCACAGGACTAAGACTTCAGTTTTCTGCCAGTGATTTACTTCTTCGATATATGTCTATGACAAATGTCAAACATCTTTGTTGCTCACCTGGCCTAGAGGCAGAGCATTATAAGTCACTTTTCATTTATGGGACAGTTACTTGAGTTAAGTATTCCTTAAAAGCAAATATATAAATTTGTGGGCATACACATATTTACATATGGGCTTAAGAGATAGAATGGAATAGTCTTAAACCTGCATTAATTTGGGGGGGGGGAATTTGGAAATATTGAAGAAATATCATATCTGATATTAAGACTATTAAAACTTTTGTTCCATTGGTATCATCACAGAACTTTCCTTCAATTTCAAAATCTATCTAATCTTCAGTAATATGATGTTTATTCAGAAGCATTGATATCTATCATATCATTAAAGTGAGGTCTTCATAGTTGAATGATGAGATGACTTAAGTCAAGTGTTCTGACTGCAATTATTTTAAGTAAGAATATTTTTTACTCTCTCTCTACTTTCCCACAAGTTTAGACAAGATTAAAGGCTAAAAACAAACAAACAAACAAACAAATAAAAAAAAATGCTCAAAAAGCTAATTGGAAGAACTATAAAGTAAACCAAATCCAACATTCATATCAAGTTAGAAGTAGTCAAATGTGTCCCTCTAGAGAAAAGATTAAAGGCTAAATAGAAGAATTTTAAAGGGCTCTTGACGTCAGAATATCCTCAAGTCCCAAGGACCAACTGGATACATGTATGGAGGTCAAAATCTAAGACATTAACAAAAAATATGTCTTACCTCACACGAAAAAATGTCTACATCAATTGACACTTCACACGTTTTATAGAACTCTAAATGCTTTTGATGCTAACAAAAGGTTCAAGCTGAATTCAAAGGCTTTTTCTTCCTCAAATCTGGATAAAGAATGAAGATTAGATGAGATTGGGCCCATTCAGGATGGTATAGCCGTAGTGGATAAACTGTCATTGTAAAGAATGATGTGGCTGTTTAATTTGATTTATCAAATTTTTCTCCATATTATTTCTGATAATTTCAGTCCTCACATCTATTAGTCTTCTGGGTTCTGAAACAGAAAATATCATAGTGCCTGGTACATGCATATGCAATTAACAAACTTGAACAAATCATGATGTCTTGGAGACTTATTTTTTCTTACCTGTAAGAGAATAATGGCAGTATCTACATCAAAGGGTTGTTGCAAAAATAAAAGTGAGATAGTGTAGGGGGTAATGCTTTATAAACTGCAAAATCATTAAAGTGCTAAACTGAATCTAAAAAATGTAAATTTTAGAGTTTCCCTCTTTACAGCACACTAAGTACACTCTTGATTCAAGTATAAATTACACCATCATGGTTCCTATGATGTGAGATGTACAGAGGAATGAGATGGCATTGAGCAGGAACTTCAGCCAGACGGTGATAAGGTAGGGGGATACCCATGGATACCCATGGTGGCCATCCACCCCAAAACTCTCCAAGAGAAAGAGACTGTTGAACAGAAACTTGAAGGCAAGTGGAAGTTTGATAAATGGCAAAACAGAGGGGGAAATGGAGTTTCACAGAAAGAAAACACATCATAGTAAAAAAGAATGGAAAAGCCAAAGGAATGGAAAAGCCTGTAGTAGATCCCAAGTGGTTTAAGGGCAGGAAGGAGCTTGGAAACCTGTGAATAATGAGATGAGAAAGGTAGGCAAGAGGCCAATCGGAAAGAAGCTAATAGATAATAGGTGAAATTTGTATGGTGCCTTCAGGTGAATTTCAACAAAGGAGTGATGCAACTTTTAACTTCTGTAACCATCACTTCAACTGTAAAGTACAGATATTGGATTGAGGGGGCAGTGCTAGAATCAGGAAGTAAAGGCTCTGAAATGATCTCGGCAATAAATAACAAAGGCATAAGTTTTAGTACTGGTAGTAGAGACAGTATCTACTTTGGTTTCATGAAAAGTGAGAGCAAAAAAAGGCTCTGCTCTGCATTCCTGAATGACTACTGTGGCCATTCAAAAACAGAGAACATGAGATTAAAAGAAATTTGTGATAAATATACTGTATTTTTGAAATTATTTTTTGGTGGCTGGTAATCTAAGACCCCAAGTAACAGTGATTTAAACAAAACAGGAGCTCATTTCACATAAAAGTTCATTATAGATATCTGTGGCTGGTTGAGTTCCTCACCAGGTCAGGGACTAAGGCCCCTTTGATCTTGTGGCTTTGTTTGCCTGGTCACAGTTTCTAGGCCAGTTTCATAATCTAGTATCACTTATTCAGCTCCAGGTCCAGTGATATTATCTGTAGTCAGATAGCTAGAAGATGAAGTAGGATAAGGTTTGCATATGCTGTTTACACACACATACAGGAACTTGCACAAAATTTCTACATCCATCCCACTAGCCAATACTTTATCACAAGGCCATATGACCTGCAAGTTGGGTTAGACTACATAGACTTTATTCTTGCTGCTTATGTGCCCCAAAAGACTTTGGATATTTTGTTACTGAGGAACAAAGGACAACTACCTATGTCTGACACAGCTAATAAGTTCAGTGGAGTTTGATACCTGTGAAAGACTCGCACAAGACTTCCTGAAGGTGGCTGAACACAGAGGTCCAGAGGAAGAGATCTGAAATGAGGATGACAACACACGCGGTTGTTGAAGGGGTGTGGGTGCAAAAGATCACAGAGAACAGGTGCACAGAAAGGAAGTGGGCTGTAGATAAACCAGAGAAATAGCTACTGAGCAATGTCTCTGAAATTCTCTATTACTTTCTGGGTTTCTGTTTTCTGTTTGTTCCTCCGTTTACATTTCTTTTCCTTAAATCTTATTTTGCTTGTTGAGAGTGGTTGTCCCAGAACTTTCACTACTTGACTCTCTAATCTTCTTCAATTACATTCATTCTGGAAATGCGTGTACTCAAGTGGATTTAACCACCACCAAGATGCTGATGACTCTCTGATTCAAATCCCCTTTGCTATGATCCTCCCTTCAGAGGATACATGTAACATCTGTCTATGGTTTTTCTTCTGAGATCCCTCATCCACATCTAAAATCTAATATGCCTTTTAAAAATCCTTCCTCATTTTTGTCTCAGCACGTAGCATCACTCACCTGAACTACTTGTAGATCCTTCATCAATTCTTTGTGTATCACTGTCTTTGTGTTTCAAACAGTTGTAACATTTCCTTAGATGCTAATTTTTTTTTTTTTTATCTTACTAAAGAAATCAAAATTCCCTGTGGAAAGAATTACAACTATTTCTGGCCGGGCGCGGTGGTTCAAGCCTGTAATCCTAGCACTCTGGGAGCCTGAGGCAGGTGGATTGCTTGAGCTCAAGAGTTCGAGACCAGCCTGAGCAAAACTGAGACACCCGTGAGGCAAGAGGATCATTTGAGCCCAGGAGTTTAAGATTGCTGTGAGCTATGATGCCATAGCACTCTACCCAGGGCAAAGCTTAAGACGCTGTCTCAAAAAAAAAAAAAATTACAACTAATTCTTTCCAGCTTTGTATTCATTTTTTTCAGCAACCAATTTATTGATTTATTTATTTTACTTTCAGAGTACAAATATAAGGGGACAAATGTTTAAGTGACATTGCTTTCAATTCTAAGATATTTCTATAGTAACTCTAAGGTAATTATAAGGTATTTCTAGCTTTGTGAAGTATGTAGAACATAGTATACTATGCAAAATAAATATTGATAAGCATGAAATAAAATGACACAAACACGGACCCTAAGAAACTATACAGAAAAGCAATATTTGGCAATTTTTCACTTTAAAAAAGCTCAGCCTTTATAGTAGAAATAACATAATACTTATATATATATATCTCATCTATTGGTTTGTTTTTCAATAAATTGGTAGGTAGTGAAAACTCATCTTTTAACAATTATGCTTATATACAAAAATAGTGCTTGGCAATGCTGGCCAGAGCAAGTGCATCACACTCCTATCTTATTTGAAAGCCATATTCATATTGATTACTTCCATATCAATATAAAAATTACTTTGCACTACTCCATCGCTAAACATGTACTGAACCTAAGTCCCTGCACAATGGCCTAAGAAGAAACCCTAGATATAAGAACTCATCTTGTGCTTAAGGAGTGTTCAGTATGAGTAAGAACATAAAGCACAGGGTCATGAGCTATAATCTGAGTTTGTCCTGAGAAAAGTACACCTACTAAGTGAGGAAACAGTTTGAGAGAGAGTGACCCCTGTGGGTCTGGGAAGACCACACGGAGAATCGGAGGCAGGCCCTTCACTCTAAAAGTTGTCTGTGAGACAGACTGAACAAAGGGTCTTCCAAGAGGGACAAACGATGTAGAATGGGAATGCCGAAAAGGAAAGCAGTAGTTGGGAAGTGACTAAATTAATACAGGGCACTCAAGCCTGCCTTTCTGGGTATTCATTATTTTCCAAGAAAAACATTTTTTAAAATTTTAGTACTTTCATCATTAAAACAATACCTATGTCTCTTTTCAAGAGGATAGAACTTTCTGTATCTTTCAGATTCGATAGGCACTTAGCAAATACTATGTATTATTGTCCATTTACAAGTTTTCATCAATATATACTCTATTTGTGTATTTATTAATATGCTGCTGCCTCATTTGCAATAAAAATTGGTACAGAAAAATTTAAAAGTATTTTCTTTCCCAGATTATTTATCATCAGAGAAAACATGGATGACACACCTAAAATATAGTGAGTGAGCATTGAAAGCTAATTATATAAAGGAGAAATGCAAGATAATAAATACTTTTTAAATGGGAAAATTAAAGATAGTGTCAGCCAAATTTCATTATTAGTTAATTCCACATGACTCAATGGCAAAATCAGCTGCTCATGTGGAACATCTATTAACTTTAGCAGGTGTTATGCATAAATAGCTGAGGGCAGATCCTAGTCCACTGAGTACAAGGTTAACTCTTAAATTGGTACGTCCACGTGGAATGCCTTGTCACATTAAAAGGAATTGATCAGAATTAATTAAAAGTTTCATAAACGGGCTCCAGAGTCCAGAAGATTGTTTTCTTTCCCCCTCGTTCAAACCAAACTACACATACATATAATAATTTTTTTATAAAAATGCAAAACTCATTTCCAAGAAGTAATATTAATACATTTCTTTTCCTATTTGGCCATAAAGTTCTCCAGAGCTAATCTCAGTTGGCAGTTACTGTTTTTTTTTTTTTTTTTAACTTGGAACGTGTCACTTATGTCAGTGGCAGTTGTTATATGAATTCCTGCCAATTTTCACCATCCAACATTTTAGCATTGCCCCTTCCAAAATTATTTAAGTGTTTTGATTAAACATGAAAGTAAGGTTAGCATGATCAGAATTGAGCAGCTTTGGTTATTTTTCATATCCTATGGTTAGTCGAGAAAAACACTGACACAATTTACCAAAGCATATAGGTATATAAGATAAGAAAAATATGATTAGAAACAATAGATTTTACATGTGTGTGTGTGTAGTTGTATATATCAAGGCATATCTAATAGCCTAGGGGTAGTTGCTCTGTAGTATAATTAAATCCACGCTGTTACAAATATATGTATAATTTGCTATAAATTTTCAAATGTGCTATTCTATTTATTTCTATTTCTAGGATTTAACTATTTATCTCAGACAATTTTCATACCAACTTGAGATCAATAAAACAAATATAATACACAATACATGCTTCCTGGAAACTTAAAAATAAGACAGGTATGAGAATAAAGGTATTCTGAGGCTGTTTACAACAAATATAGTGTGAGAGGTACAGAAAAAGCCATCTGTAGTTACAAAGTTGTATTCATGTACATATATGAAATTTAAATTTATTTGCCTTGGTATAATTAATTGCATTAATTTAAAGACAATCTTGACTATTTTTTATTTCATAAATTTTCCTCCCTTTCATATTATTTATCTAGGCTATATTAAATAGCACTTTAAATATCTCTGGCATTTTTCCTAGTGGTTATAAATTTAGGTTGCAAAAAATAATTATAGTCTAGTTTTTATGCAACCATCTTCATTTAGTGTAATATCTTTAGAACTTCTGTACTTTAATGCTAAATTATTTTTCAGCTGAAGGGAAGAGTTGAGCTACTCTGTTAATGATAAAACAACTATGATAATTTTGCATTTTTAGAAAGTGCATACAAATCTTTTAATCTCTGCCTACACCCATCAGAACAATTGCCTTCCAATGTAATTATATTCAAAATGCAAGCCAGATAATAAGTATCTTGGAATTTAACTTGATAAATATTCATTTGCCTTATAGGGAAAAGAGATGAACATTCTCTTATAATTAGCTGCATATTTTTAAACCATGCTTTCATTGAGTTTTGTGAGGTATATTTTATGTATGCAAATCTGCTAATTTATAAGGTAAAGGAGGTAAGAAGGATGGAAAAAGTGAAGAATCAGAAATACCCATGGCCAACCTGCCCTCCTTTCTGGGGAATAGGTTTCCTAATTAGAAAGAGAGAAATAATTTCTTCCTCCCAACTCAGATTCATTGTTTTATTGAATCTACGCCAGTCAGAGCCCTTAATTATAAAGCTAGATTTATTTCTTAGTCGCTTAGAAAATCCTTGCTCTTAATTTTATTTTTTTTTAACTCTACAGCAGAGAATGAAGCCACTAGTAAAAGAAGACTGCTCCAACCTTGGGTGATGGCAGAAGCGGCACCCTGCTTCCTCACAGTTTGCAGCCCCCACAGTAACAGCAGTCATGCCCAGATCCACAGTGAGGCCGCAACGTGCACCCCCAACTCAGCACATGGCACTAGCCCACAGAGCTGTTCTCTGCCTGGGTGGAAGACTCGACACGTGGCAATTCACACTAATATGAAGTATTGTAACATGTGAATGAATATTGTCCCAGCACCCGTGTGACGTTCTCATCCTGAAAGTGCTGGGAGATCCGATGACCGACCTAGGAGCCCACAGCAGATATAATGAAACTGACACTCTAAATCCCACGTTTTCAGTCTTTTCTCTCCCTAGAACTACTGCTCTGAAGTATTCTATGACAGAATTACTTTGACAAACATGGCATTTACAATTAATCAATTTCTGATGAAATTATGAAGAAATGATTTCACGGTGAACATATGAGTCATTTTCATTTCAATTTCTACACTCGCCATTTTCCAAGAACTTTATAATTGCCTCAATTTGCTGTGCTGATTTTCTGTTTCACTAGTCCTCAGGTTTTATTTTGCTTTCCCTTCAGAGTTGTGGTTTATGATATTTATAGCACCACAAACATTTGATCAATTATCATAGAGATCGACAGACATGATACGCAAAGGTATTATGATTGCGTTTATGCCTAAAGTCTATTTTAAGAGTCAAACCAGTTATTAATAAAATGAATTAATAGGAACGATGAATGCATATACTACTGACTGCTTTTAGTTGTAAAATTATAATTTAAAGAATATGCATCATGAAGGTATTTTACGAAGCTCTTTTTATTTGAAAAGCTGGTGTTGTTTCCATGTCATACCATTTTATTGCATAAGCGTAAATACTCTACAGCCTCATTGGTCAGAAATACAGTCCCCAAAAGAGGATTCCACTCTAAAATTCCAAGCTTAAGCTTAGAGATGGTTGTCTTTTACTTTTAATGAAAAAGTCCCTAGAAGACTTGTTTGTAGTGGGAGAAAAACACACACACACAAACCAGATTGCTCTAAAAGTCCTTTATTCCTGCATTTCTGCAGAGCTGAAATCAGCACATACATTACTCTATCCATCTATCCAGAAAATGATATGTCAGACTTTGTGCTGCAACTTAATAACATTTCCCGCTTCCCTCCCACTCACCAACCCTCCTCCTTCTGCAGAATCCACAGCACCTGACCCGGCTTGATGCGGCTCTCATCCTCCTCTGAAGTTACTGTGCTTTGCTCAGAGCCTAAGGAGCCTGTGGGGGGTACCGGGCAGAGATAAAGGACAATATTTTAAGACCACAAGTTCAAGGCCGAGGAAATGCTAAAAACGAACAAGAGAGTCTTTAAGTGGACAATCTTCAGGGTGGGAAAGAATACATTTGAAGGGTGCGATTTCATTTCTACCTTTTGGACTTGCTCCATTTTCTCTGACATTTTCGCATTGTCTGCAGTGACATCTGGTTGCTGCAGTGGTAATAATGGTTCCTGAACTGATCAGTTCAACTGCACGAACCAGGCTTTGCTTTCACTCACTGTCAGGTAACCCAGCGTGGGTCAGGTGGACCTCAGGAGAGTGCTGTCATAATAATTATTATTATCATCACTTTACCCTAAAAGTCCTTTCCTTCAAATGCCAGGCACAGAAAAACAAAAGCTGAATGTCATGGGTAGCAGAATAATGTGAAGGCTCTATGCACCCATGTAGGGATGTATGTGAACATTTAAACTTTGCTTAAGCATTTTCATTTCTGATATGATGCTTTTTGAATTATCTGTTCTTACCCCATTTTAGTATTTATTATGGGGAAATTTGGCAATCAGAAAGGCACTGAGGAAAGCGATCATTCCAAATCCCACCACCCAGAGATAGTACTCTGAACAGTTTTTTTTTTTATTCCTAGCCTTTAAAAAGCTTTTAATCAAATATTTTTTAACTTAGACTTTTTCTTTAAAGGGATATATTTAGAACATTTGTATTATGCAAATTACTTAATATATTTCATAAATGGAAAGAATTTTTGAAGCTATTAAATGGAATGCTAATTATAATATTATCACGAGGATTTCTTAATTCTGCATTTTTACCTATAAGGCAGTCTTCTAGCACTGATAGCAACTCTCTCTTGCTTTGCAGTTTATATGCTGTTTTATGTAGCTAAGATAAAATGTTCATCTTTCTTGTCCCTTCCTTGTGATAAAGCCACGTAAGACTATAGTAAATAACCTTCATATTGCTACATAAATACCAAGCTAAAACAGCCTTTAAACAACCTCACTTCCTTAACACCTGCCAGCTATTCTATTTCTATTTCTTGCTTCCCTCCCATAATATGGCAATATTCTTTATGTGTGGAAAGAAAGATGTTTGTAAACAATTTGAGAAGCTTGTAAAGAAGATGCTTATTCTATTTTTGGTAATAAGACCTCTATATGCTTATAGAAAAATAATTTTTAAAGACACCAGAAATCTCCAAGCTGATGATGGAAAGAGTCCCCGTGTGAACACCAAGCTGGTCTTGACAGGCCTCATGCTTGTGGCTTGATATAATTTCCAGACTGAAGCTTTTAATTCCAGTGACCAACTATGGATTAAGCGGAGCAGATTTCAAGGCCTAGTGGGGTAGGGACTCCTACAGAGACCATAGACCTAAGTGTATTACTCAGGAGTGATCATCACTCTAAACGCATCAGATCCACTCTTTCCTGGAGGGCCAGCATCTTCAGTTTTCTCTTCCTGAAACACACTTTTCTCAGAGATTCACCGAGCTACTTCTTCACTCCTTCAGTTCTCTATTCGACTTCCATCTTCTCAACAACTCCTTCCCTATGTGACATCCTGTTAACCAGCTTTAGTATATGTTTCTCTTAATCTCTTAAATCTGTTTAGTCTATACTATATTTAAGTAATTATCATATTTTTCTCAGAAATATCTCTAACAGAGAAGATATAGTGCTATATGGCCAACTTGTAGAAAAGTTTCTGACAAATATTAATGTAATAGCCACTCAGTTAATAGTTTTATATTACCACAAAAGTGGACAGTATAAATTTTCCTTTTTATTTCTTTAGAATTGAGATTGGCCGAAGAATTAGCAGTACCAATTGTCATACACTCTTTTATAAGTCCCAAAGTGAAGATGATGTTGTGGGTGTGGAGAGAAGGGAACACTTATTCACTGACGGTGGGACTGCAAACCAATATAGTACTTTCGGAAAGAATTATGGAGAATCCTCAAAGAGCTAAAAGTACATCTTCCTTGGATCCCACAATCCTATTACTAAGTATCTACCCAGAAGAAAAAAAAAAAACATTTTACGATCAGGACATTTGGACTCGAATGTTTTTTAGCTCAATTCACAATTGCCAAGATGCAGAAACAGCCCAAGTGTCCATCAACTCACAAATGAAAAAACAAACTATGGCATATGTATACCATGACATGCTATTCAGCCATAAAGGAAGGTGGAAGCTGTATCTTTTGTATTTACCTGGATGGATTTGGAAAACATCATCCTAATTATCATGAAAATGGAAAAGCAAACACCCTGTGTACATAATATTCATATGAATATAGCAGATGAACAACTGTAAGCCCACACAAGAAAAAAGCACAGTTCAACTCAAGTGGGTGGGAGGGAGGGGGAAAAGAGAAGGACGACAGGGAAGGAGGGAGGGCGAGCAGTAAGCTCTCATCTCATGGGTGCAATGTAGGGTATACGGCAACTTCCCAGGTGAAGGGCTCAATTGCAACTTTGAATTTTACCTAATAAACACAAATGAAGTTACCTAATTATTTGTACCCGTATATTAATGTAAAACAAAAAACGTTCTAAAAGGTTATCCATATTTTGTCATTGCCTTTTGAAGACCAAGACTACATATTTGCGTTCGGTAGTCCAGAATTATTGGTACTTTGGGTAATGTAAATCTTCCAGTATTCACCCTAATATTGATTGCATATCCCATCAAATGCACACAACTTAGCTAACAAAATTAATTTACTTAATATACCCTTTATCCCTAGGATATAGCATACAACAGATGAACCTGAGATTTTGGAGACATTCATTTAAATTGCACAAAATGACATACATGTGTGTACCTTAAATTTGTGCTGTTTGTACTGCACCACACTACCCCTATGTGGAAAAGAAGTTTTCTGACTCAGTCATGACTTTGAGAATTATCTTTTTCAAAACTCTCTAATCTGACCCTACTTTAGTTTCCCCACTGTGATGTGACATGACATTAGGGTTACAGAAATGTCAGTGTGGAACATAATCTCAGCTTTTCACAATTGCTTTGAAATGTTCATAGGTGTGAAGACAATGTCTCAAGAGCTTTATTTCTATTTCACAAGAGGGGTCCCCAAAGTCACTATTCCATTCCAAAACTGCAAAGAGAAAACAAATACATTTTCCTGATCCGTATATATAATCCCATTATTCATCACAGCAGATTTGTAGTGACATTTTCAAGTGAAAATGGCACATTTTGGGGAGTGTTACTTTTAGACTCATATATTATAAATGCTTTTTTTTTTTTTTTTTGAGACAGACTCTCACTTTGTTGCCCTCATTAAAGTGCCATGGCATCATAGCTCACAGCAATCTCAAACTCTTAGGCTCAAGTGAGCAACTTGCCTCAGTTTTCCTTTTTTTTTCTTCTTTTCTTAGAGAGAGAGGGGGTCTCACTTTTGCTCAAGGTGGTCTCCAACTGGTTAGCTCAAGCGATCCACCCGCCTTGGCTTCCCAGAGTGCTAGGATTACAGGCATGAGCCACAGCATCCAGGCTTCTAAATGCTTTTGACCTCAGGTAGATGTTCAAAGCCTTTGCGAATTAGTAATAGTCCATGAAGTTAGTGCATCTCTGGGTAGTAGTAAATAATTCATGCTTTGATTTAATAGTTTTCATTTTACCATGAATATTCATACAGCATATGATGGGGAAACAATCAAAATTGCCTAAACCCCGGAGAAAAGGAGATATGATAATTGTTGGAAAGCAAAGTAAAACATTAATTTCCCAATTATCTAAAAGGATTATGAAGTTTGTACTTTGATGCAGTCATCAAGACTGTAAATCAAGGCTGCTGGTGGCAGCTCATGCCTGCAACCACAGTTATTTCAGAGGTAAGACAGAAAGACCACTTCGTTCCAAGAGTTTGAGGCCGTAGTGAACTATGATTTCACCACTCGATTCTACCTAGAAAATTAAAATCTATTTGTGATTTGACCAGAATTTAAGGGAAAAGTTTTGATTTATAACTTGACTAAACAAAAATTAATCAACTACTTACTATTTGCAATGTAACTTGTTAAATACTAAGAGGAACACATGTAAAAAACACCAACTGTCCCCAAACAGCTTCTGTCTAAGACTACTCATTTACTCAGTTGAGAAGATCACTCAGTAAAACTTGAAAAAGCCAAGGATATAGGTGGATTGTAGATTTATTACTATCTAGTCCCAAATAGCCAATCCATATTAGGCCATATATACTGTAGTCCTCTTCTTGTATATTTAAGAAACTTGCTCTTTTATTTTCTTTTTTGATTTAAGAAATACTTGGAGTTTTTAATCTCTGTATTTGCTCCAGCCTCTTCACAATCACTGGGGAAGTCATCACAGACATAAGATTTAAATGACATGGTGAAATATATGCCTGATAAATCCTTTTGTGAAAGAAACTCAAATGCTATCATTTCTTATCATTCAAAAATGCATGCTAACATTATGTTACTTTGACTTAGTCTTACAAAATATATTTCAAAGCTCATGTTGTCACCATTGTTTTCTTTGCTGGTATCAAAACTGAAATATTTGTAAAAATAAAAACAAGGTGATGCTAATTTAGGATTGTTATTAGTTATTATTATTGGGTCTGCATGAATTATGGAAATAATAAATGCTAACTAAAATTATAACAAATGGCTAAATTATAACAAATGGCTAAATTTAAACTATGGAGGGTTGAAATAAAGTTGAAGAAAACATGGCTGTGGTGAATTTTAACCTCTTACAGATATAATGAAGAGGGTATAATCTCCTTTTGTCTAATAGTAGAATTACGAGGTGGAATTAAGTCAAGAGATAGCAAGAGAATTCTGAATTCTCTAAAAGTAACTCAAATCACTGTATCAGGCAGTGTTTATGTAATGACCTTTTGTACTAAGCACCTAAATATAGTATTCTCGTTAAAAAGCATTCATCCAAAACTAATCCAAAAATCTATCTAATGGCACACAAAATGTCTGTGCTTATTCTTCATATTTCACTTTGAAACCCACTTCAGGGAACTTATTTAAACATTAAAATCAGGAAAGACTGAGAAGGAAGCTGAATGAGCATATGTAGAATGCTTTACATTTCTAACTGTGGTTTTATTCTTTGTCGAATATTGAAAAAAAGAACCTCTGTGTAACAATCACACAATTTTTTGTTTTATTCACTGAATAAGTATAAAATGCTCTTAAAGTACCATTCCAAGTACCATTGCAACATCTTGTTAGCCTGCACCATCGGTTCCCCTGAGAAGAAGGCTTTACTCCAGTTCAACATGAATAAATTTGAGATTAAGGGTTGGCAGCTGACTCATCAGAAAACATGGCAGGCAAGTAGTTAAGAGAACAGGAACAGAGGTGGAATATGTTGAATAAAAAATCATGAGGATGAATAAATAACTACGAACAAGTCCATTAAATAGTCGAGATACAAAAATTCTGGTAGTATATAGCACAAATGGGTTAGAGATACATAGGCCATTTGGTATGTCTTAGAGAAGTACTAATTGACCATTTGTTGTAAAAAATTCTTACTTAACTATCATGGTATTTGAAAACCTCCACCTTCGAATGATGTTTGAAAAGATACATTTCACCAGTGAAAACAATTGAAAATTGTATATACCCTTTAAAATTTCCTTGCAATTTCTTAGCTCTAGACATGTCATGTGTAATGATTCAAATGACCACATAGCTGGGTTTCTCTATCTCCAAAATTCTAGTTCTCCAATTGTGTTTTCTTCACTGAGTAATTTGGTTGTTTTTTCCTCAGAAAATAAACCACTTTTTTAATAAATGGCTCAAAGCTTGGCCAAGAATGATAAGAAAGCTCTTTTTCTTCCATCAAGGAAGCTTTGTTTCATTTCTCTTTTCACCTGGGTCACTGGCCTCAGATCTGTAAAAATGATTCTTTTCTTTTGTATTTGATGTACTTGAAAAAAAGAAGTCTGACAGAAAGCTTCTAGGATCAGAAAACAAAAATAATATATCTATATGTACATACATAGATAAATACAATGAGATCATAAATATTCACACATATAATTTTATTCTCATTTTATTTGTATAGTGCAGGGAAACTGGAATTTAAGGTGATTTAATTACTTCATGTAATTGCTCCTAATTTGAACATTTACAGCAAAATCAATAAATTCAGGTGATTTTTTTCTGGATGGCTTTCAAGTTGGATAATGAAAAAATAAATCTGGTGTAATTTTCATTCGAAGTGTGTTTTATAACAAATCATTTTTTTCACAGATGATTTTGAGTTATAAAATGATATCATAGAATTATTATTTTTATTTTGTCTAGCTTTTGAGAAGTTTGCTTCTTGTCTTTTCCGTAAAACAGTGGATTTGGGGGTACTTTTTATTTATGGTTACTAAGAAATCATTACTCTTTTAGGGAAAATTCATATACAAGTAGACCTTATTTATTATTATGCAATAAATTCTTCTGCATCAAATTCTTTCATTGGTTTGTCTTTTAGGCTTAAAGCAAAGCAATGTCAATGACACTCTAGTAGAATGCAAATTCTCTATTGGCAAGGAGTTCTGATTCTAAATTTCTAAATTCCAGCTCCTAGAATGATCATTTCTTCATGCATAACTTACAATAAATATTTGTTATATGCTCGAACCTTTAGAATAACTTATTATTTAAAGGGAAAATGGAACAAGACCCAATTTGTTGCTCAATGTTCAATTTTTGAATTTCTTTATTTTCTCTTTGGCATGTTGCATTTGTATGTAGGTGTGTGTAAGTGGGTATGTGTATTGGATTATTTAAATATCTCTGTGCTAGTGAAAGCAATCTAACATTTGCTACAATCTTGTGCCTTCTTTTATAGTCTTCAATATTTTTATCCCTAACCGTAGACTCTTCTTCACTTCCATGGATGTTACCATCTCCCTTCTTGGCTACCAAAACAGTTTCCTAACTCCTTTTCCTATTTTCAGACTCTTCTGTGGGCCAAATAGCTTTCTATTTTTTTGTTTGTTTGTTTGTTTGTTTTGTTTTGTTTTGTTTTGAGACAGAGCCTCAAGCCGTCACCCTGGATAGAGTGCTGTGGCATCACAGCTCAAGCAACCTCCAATTCCTGGGCTCACGCGAGTCTCTTGACTCTGCCTCCCAAGTAGCTGGGACTTCAGGCGCCCGCCACAACGTCCGGTCATTTTTTGGTTGTAGCCGTCATTGTTGTTTGGAGGGCCCGGGCTGGATTTGAACCCGCCAGCTCAGCTGTACATGGCTGGCACCTTAGCCCACTGAGCCACAGGCGCCAAGCCACCAAATAGCTTTCTAATATAATTTTTTTCATTAAAAAATTTTGTAGTTCTCCAGTAACCACAGTATTATGTTTAAAATGCAGATCCCAACCAAACCTTTCTTTCCAGAGCTGTCTTTCTTGGTCCCCCAGCGAGAGCTAATTGATTTCAGTTTCTGAATTTTTCATGCATATTTTAGTCTTGCTTTATCTGACTACCTGGAATCTTCCTTAATTTGATCACCTAGAGTTTTACTGGGTACCCTTTAAAACCTCAGTTTTAATGCCACCTCAACTGTGAGGTTTCCCCTGACTGTCACCCCTTACAACACTATAAAACATTTTCGGAAACTCTCTACTAGAAAACCTGATATCATTCCTTCACACATACCCTTATGCACAGACTCTGAGATAAGTCTCCTGGGCAGCCTTCTGGTATCTATATCTGGTATTGTAACTCATAGATGTTACCTAATTGTGGTATGGATGAAAATATTATTTAATAAATATAAAATATACATGGATAAATTATGGGTTTGCATATTGTATATAAAACATCTATTCAATTTATATGAAAAATAGCTGAGGGCGGTGCCTGTGGCTCAAAGGAGTAGGGCGCTGGCCTAATGTGCTGGAGGTGGTGGGTTCAAACCCAGCCCTGGGCAAAAACTGCAAAAAAAAAAAAAAAATTGGCTGTAGGAGGAGGATCACTTGAGCCCAGGAGCTTGAGATTGCAGTAAGCTATGATAATGCCACTGCACTCTAGCCTGGGCAACAGGGAAAGACACTGTTTCAAAAGAAGTAAGTAAAATAGATAAATATATTTTATAAAGACATTATGCTAGAATTTAATGTAATTTAATTAATCAATGGAATTGTTTCTAAATAATATATTTATAGTGGAATTGGGGACAAATATTAGGATGTCTTCTGGATCTTGAATTTAGCCTTGATAGTTCATTAATTTGTTTAAATATAGGCACAGAAAGAAGATTAAGAAAAGTCACCTGCTTTGGGGTTGAGGATAAAAATCACATAGTTCAGGACAATTTGTCTTTAAAAATGTATATGCTGAGAACTGTATTAACTTCCAAACAGTTTTTAAGACCAAAGCTATTCTGAGTTGGTAGGAATACAGGAGAAAATCTATGATTTTAATTTTCCACTTCAAGTGAGAAAATGCTCATGGGTCCATTGTGTGTAAGGTGGAGAGATAAGGGAAATAAGTAGGGAAGTAGCGATATTGGCTCTTGGATATTTGTTTTGAGAATTTTATAGTTCTCTAAAATGCCTCCGCACACACAGAGCACGCATACACACATGCTCACAAGGATTAAATAGCTTATCTGAATGCATGTTTCAGCCAAATGGACTTGAGGGTAGATTAAATACTCAGCTCTATTTTTCTTTCATTTAGAGATAGTAGATGCATCATTAGTTACTATTACCATCTGCTTCTCCTCAAAACAGACTCAGCAAAACTGTCTGAGGCCACAGTGGTTCATAGGCTGCTAGCCTCCCCTGATTAAGAAGGAGCATATGCAGGGCATGGCCTGAAAAAATATGAGGCAGAATCATCACCTTATCGCAACAAGGTTCAGTCTCCTGCATATACAACTGGAGAGGGGTTACCCATGAGCCATTCATTCATGTAATGGCCATTCCTTGGAAAGCTCAAGATGCTGCAGCCACCCTGATAGTTTTCCCAAAAGGCAGAAACAGTCTCTGTGGCTGAGGAGAAGAAGGAAGTGTTAGAAAGGACAAAAGACTGATAAATTCCCCTTTGAAGAAATTGTTGACAACGTCTCTAAAATTACCAGCACATAAACTATGTTCTCTTTAAATGAACTGCCTGACATTTTACCAAATGACAGTTGTCCTGAAGACTTATTATTCAGTATGGATATAAGTTTACTTTTCTGTCCGTCACTGCAGTGACATTTATTTATGGAAAGTGGATGTAGTTTCCCAATTTCAATGAATAAATTCTCAGTGGTAAACCTAGTCATGTGTATTTACTGTCCTTGAAAGTTTTCTTTGGAGTTAGGTGTTAACATATTTGGTAAATAATATTAGTTCCCTGTGATTATACTTCAGAGATTATTTTAAAATTATATAAATTCTCTAAGATAATTAATTTAAAAGCTCTGTTCACCCATAAACTTGCACAGAGAACATGTTAAATATGCATTAATGTTGAATTCTACATTTGCTTTTATACCCTTTGATTGCCATATATTTATTGCTATATAAATAATCAGTTGGTAGGGACCCCAAGTACAAAATCAGGCAGCCTGTGAGAAGAGGTAAACGGGAACCAGTTGTTAAAAATTGCTCAGACATTATGGAATATGTCCCAATGGGATTTCTCAAGTAGAGAATCACACCATATTATGATTTATTATATTATATTTTGTCATGATTTGTTACATATTATTTTAACTGTATCATTTCAAATCACATATTCCCACAGAATTTTAAAATGATCATTGATAATCATTGCTTCCAAGAGCTCAAGCCAATAGCATCTAACAGGAATGTGCTGCACAACAGATGCATTCTAGGCCCTAGGGGTACAAAATTTTGTACTTATTCACAAGAGTTTGACATTTCAGCAGGCGACTCCAATTTACCTCAGGATTCCAATAAATTCATGGAGTACATATTAGAAGAAGGATTAAATCTCTAAATTCATGTAATTCTGGAAGAAAATCTGCCCAAATGTCAGCAATGATATGCAAATCTGATATCTTCCTTTACAGAATGATTATGTGAGTGCAACTGAGATTTTGACTGGAATTTTGACTGAAACTTTATTTGATGTGTATAAATCAGTACTTTCTATTTTAAAATTGATGAAAGAAAGTGTCTTATTTTATAACTATACATACAATATAAAATAATGTGTTACTATGCTTCAAAATTGCTTTTTATGGTAAGATTTCCAGGTAAATTTGAATTCTAAGCCTCAAATTCAACAAAATGTCATCACTTGAACTTCAGCAGAAAATAATTGAATTTGTATTGCCAGCTACATTCTTTAAACACTTCAAATAATTCAAGGCAAATTTAAAATGTTCA
Source organism: Perodicticus potto (assembly GCA_963574655.1). Classification (NCBI taxonomy): domain Eukaryota; kingdom Metazoa; phylum Chordata; class Mammalia; order Primates; family Lorisidae; genus Perodicticus; species Perodicticus potto. Next base: position 35,139 of record CAUYRH010022169.1, read on the forward strand.
GCTGATTCTGTTGACAATATCTTCAGCACATTCTAAACAGTGTACATGTGATTCATGTGAGTAGTACATTAAAATCACTGACTTAGTGAATAGCACCACTGTACAATTCATCCGCGAACCAGAAATCACTCGTACCCCCTAAATCTATTGAAATAAAAGAAATAAATAAAAGTACATTTTAAGCATTGTTTATATCAAAAGTTATATTGTTAATTTAGAGCAAATTAGAACTGAAAATCAAGATGTGATTAACAATAATCTCATCATTTTACATACCTCTCTTCTTGTAATTTTTAAGCTAGTAATTTATTACATTTATTTATTTTGTATTAAATCATAACTGTGTACATTGATGCATGTTTGGGGTTCAGTGTACTGATTTGATATACAATGAGGAATGCTGACATTGAACTGATTAACACATCCATCAGCTCACTTAGTTCTTTGTTGTGGTAAGACAATCACATTCTTTCTTAATAGAATGAAATGTACCATTGCGTCATGCACATTAGGTGAGGTCCCCCAAAATACTCTCCCTCCTCCTTCCTCCCCCATCCCCTTCTCTCCTCTTTCCTTTTACTTTTCAGGCTATAGTAATGTTTTACCATTCATATGAACATGTAGATGATTATATGTTGATTTCATAGTAATATTGAGTACTTTAGATACATTTTTTCCCATTCTTGGGATACTTTATTAAGAAGAATATGTTCCAGCTCCATCCAGGTAAACATAAAAGATGTGAAGTCTCCTTCTGTTATGGCTGCATAGTATTCCATGGTGTACATATACCACAGTTTGTTAATCCATTCACGGATCAATAGCCACTTGAGCTGTTTCCATGTCTTTGGCAATTATGAATTGGGCTGCAATAAACATTCTGTTGCAAAAGTCTTTGTTGTAAAATGATTTTTGATCATCTGGGTATATGCCTAGTAGAGGAATTGCAGGATCAAATGGTAGGTCTACTTTTAGTTCCTTGAGTGTTCTCCAAACTCCTTTTAATAAAGGGTGTATTAGCTTGCATTCTCACCAGCAGTGTAGAAGTGTTCCCTTCTGTCTGTATCCATGCCAACATTGGTAGTTTGGGGCTTTTGTTATGTGGGCTGATCCTATTGGAGTTAGATGATATCTCAAAGTGGTTTAGATTTGCATTTCTTTTGTTTTTAAGTTTGGAGACAATAGCAACTAAAACCATCAATTTAAAACAATATTGTTCTGCAATTAGCAGATACCTGAGAACATTAATCTTGGGTTTATAGGCCATTTATCATCTATCATCTACCTGTATATTTTCTAAAAATTGTTTTAATTGGTACCACAATACATTTGAGGCAAATTGAATTTATTAATGGGTAGTACCACATATGTTTATTAGTCCCATATTCTTGCTTTTTTGAACTGAAACAAAGTGAGGAATATTTTTAGAGTTTTATAGGTACAACAATGATGTAAAGCATAAGAAAAGCATCACAATATTCCATAATAGAATATATTCATATATTTTTCTTTGTGGGATAACAGGCTTCCAAAAGTCAATATTCAAAATATTCCTATTAAGTTATGTGTTTGAAATGGAAAATGGTAGTGGGGAGCATTTAATCCATTTAAGCTACCCTTGTGAGGAAAAAAAGAAAATTGATTGTGGTTTATTTGTCCGTTCCAATAAGTACTAAAAATTTTCTGCTAACTGGAAGCTTTTGATATTAGTGGAATCAATGGTTCAGGAGAATACCCTAATGGGTACTGTTGGAACTTCTCATTCTCATTACGCAATTTATTCTTTCAAGAGTTATTTGATGGAAAAAAAAAAAAAGAGTTATTTGATGGAATTTTTGTTGATGAGTATCTTCAAGGCTTTGGTGGTTACAGAATTGGTTTATTGGATGGCTTTGCCCTGTTGTAGAACAATTTATGTGTATTTGCAATTTAATTTATTCAAAAATACACATACAAGTTTAGAAAAAGTAAAAGCTTTGCATATCCTACACAGTGTTTACATTCCTTCCCTTCCTTCCTACTTGATGGAATGCAGCCAACTCCAATGATCATTTTCATTAAAAGTAATTATAATTAAGAATTTCAGTAGGCTAGCTTATGAATGAATCACTCAAATGAGTGGCACATGTGTCATGCAATAGTCAATCTGAACTATCAATACATTTAGTTGTACCTTTTCTGTTTGCATTTTCATTACCAATTCTTTAAGATAAATTTAAAAATAGATATTTTGTATTTCACATATACCCCAAACACGGTCTTTTTGTTTCAAACACTATATTTTACAAAAGGGATCTATAGGAGGGGAAAAAAATCCTTTCTATATAAGAGCAGACAGGTTTAAATATAAGAACTAGCCAACTGTTTGCAACACTTTCAGGGTGAAAAGGCAATGCTGTTAAGAACTACTGCTTTGAACTAAACTCTGTTCCCCCTCTTCTCTCTCTCTCTTTTTAATTATTATTGTTGTTTGTTTTTTCTTTTCAATCTCACCAAGGTGAGAAAAATAATTCTCTTCTTACCTTAATCTACTTCCAAGAATGTCCATGTCCTAGACCACTAAGTAATTGAGGCACATGTGGCCTGGTCTCTTCCTCCTGGGACTAATAATGTTTAAATAATTTAAATACTGATGCAGGTTACCTCGCTCAGGGCTGGACACAAACTCCATTTTCTGGGAGATTGATGCAAGACTCCCTTCACCTAGGGCTGGCCACAGACTCCATTTTATAGCCCCAGGTAGGCTCATAAACCAGCTTGAACACAGACCACATACTCTGGGCCCAAGCAGGCTCACAGAAACCATTCTGACCAGTGTTCTACCTAAGCTGTCACTCCCAGAGCAGAGAGCACATCCAAGCAGGACCACATTCCTACACAAGTGTTGCTGCCACCCAGCCCCCCGATCAATGATGCAGAGGCAGCACTGTGAAGAAAATGATTGATGGCTGAAGCTCACTCTGGCATTACAGCAAATTTATTTCTTCCAACAAGGCTTATATAGGCAAATAACTTAATCAACAAGCACATGACTTAATCTTATGACTTAATCAATAAACATATGACTTAAACCTGACCCCAGGCCTTTTATTGCCTGGTACTTACAGGTCTATGGATAAATTGGACTAACTGATAACCATTTATTATAT
>CAUYRH010022177.1:0-37528 GCA_963574655.1 Perodicticus potto
AGCAAGTGGCAGTCAAACTCTTCATTACTAATGTTGTTCATGGTTTCTTGATGTTTCTTTGAAAAACTAAGAGACGGAATTTAAAGAAATACTTCCAGCTTCTCACAAGGGCAATTCTCCAGGAATTCTGAATCCCACTGCGTGTGTCCTCCAAACAACAGTGGAAACGTTCTTAAAGCGTCTGGGAGCCGCAGGTCAGCCCCATGGAGAAGTCGGAAAGCCGGAGCCGCAAGAGCACTCGGCCGCCCCTGCCTCACCCTGCAGCGCCTGGCTCCCGCCTGCAGGGGACGCAGGCCCTAGGCGGTGCCGGAGGCTGGGGTGGCGACTTCAGGGACTGACCTCTACATTTTCAATGTCAATAGAAAATGGGTTATGGAAAAGCTGTATGTCCTGTTCATGGAGATGAAGCTCTTTAAATCTAAATTGGAACTCCTTTTGTAACTTTTCCAGTGAATCCACACGTTTTGTTTGGGAATGCAACCAGTGGTTTTTCCACTAACAGATTTTGCGGCCAGGGATGAGTCCGCTGCTAAACAGGACAGGCAGTGGAGGCAAAAACACCCGGCGGGCGGGATAAACATCCTCGGTGGACCGCAGTTTGAGGACCCCTGGTTTAGTGTAAGGGGAAGGCCTTCGACATGTTTTTGGAACAGGTGGAAAGGACTCTGAGGATAAGCTGCCATCGAGCATGCTTACACTTTGTTTGACCTGAATGTGCACCCCCAACATTCATATCTGAAATTCTAAACCCTAAGGGATTGGTGTTCGGAAGCAGACTTCTAAGCAGTTACTGGTTATGGTTAATGGAGCCTCCATGAATGGAAATAGCACCTTCATAAAAGATGTCAAAGAGACACTAAGTGAAGACACAGTAGGAAAGTGCCATCTATGAAGAAGCAGACACTCACCAGACACTGAATCTGTTAGGACTTGATCTTGGACTGGCAACCCTCCAAAATTATGAGAAATAAATTTCTTTTGTATAAGCCACCCTGTTTGTGGTAGTTACAGTGGTGTGAACAGACACCTGCCTTGCTTTTACCTGTGGGCAGCCTGCCCTTTAACAGCACAAGACATTTATAAACACATTCCCTTCCTTGATCCAAACAAATGAAAGACAGGAGCTTAGGATACCCTGTGCAGGGTGGTGACCCGAAGAGAAAACCCTCCCAGTGGCTAGGGTTGGATTCAACAGAATTACAAGAGGAATTTCTCCAGAACATGGGTTATACATGCCCTCTCCAACTGCTATTCTTCTTAGAGCAAAGGAGAGGAGCCTCTCCAGTTTAATCAGATCCACTTAATGCAGTTCCTCAGAAAGAATGAGAATCATGCTCACAGAGACAAGCTGAAATAGCCTGCTTGACATCCAGATGTCTCATTACAATGAGTCAACACCAGTCAGCTTGCGACTTTATCATGAGGGAAAAAAATTCATTTCCCCATTAGATCCATATGCTACTCAGAAGTTTCTCAGCTAAGATTATTTTTTGAACATTTCAGTTCGTTCAGTAGTAATTTGGCAGGGTTAGCAACCTCTGCTAACTAAGTCTTTGCTCAAAAAGAGCAATTCGTCTTTGTTGGTTTGTGCATGATTCTGGTCTGTTTGCCGCCGTTATCTCTCTGCTTTCCATGTGTATGCCTCAGTGAATTTAGCTATGTTTTGGTGCTTCCTGATAGTATTTCTTTTGCCTTCATTTAAAATGAAAAACACCAGCTGTTCAGATGTCTTGTTTTACATCTGTCTCCTCTGCCTGCTCTGCTTTCTAAGTGCACGATTCTATCAACATCATTACTATTCTTCCCAATCACTCTGGGTCACAATTTTAGGATTCCTTTGACTTCTATCACTGCTTTATCTTTCATTGATCAGCTTGTTTATCGACTTTTCCCTGTGAATGACTCTCAGATTCATCTTTCTTTTTGGCCTACCACATGAGATTCTACAATCTCTCTTTCCTTTGCGTTTATCAGGCACATTTTTAAATATTGTTTCCAGGTTAGAACTCTCCAAATATTGCTTTCAGAATTTTATTCCCTTGGTCAAAACTTTTGTTATTTCTGCATTGACGTTTAATACAAAGGGCTGAGTTTGGTACCTAAGTCCTCCTATTATCTGGAATTCTCTCACTGACCCTCTCTTCCAGCTCTCAATACACACATCTGCTTGTATGTCCAAATACAATATAGTTCTTTCTTTGACATCTTATCCAAGAGAGATGTGTCATCTCACCATATGCCTAATTAAGCCACACAGTTTTGTTTTTGCAGAGATATACAGCTGATTCTCAGTATTTGTCATAGTTGTGTTCTATAAAGTTGCTATGAATACTGAATTACTGAATACTGAAATATTGGTCCTAGGAGGAATTATATATGTATATCTGCACATCTATCTATCAATATCTATCTGTCTGTCTATCTATGTCTCTATCTGTGCCTATACGTATGCACATATCATATAGCACATAAAAATTCTAAAAACAACTCTTCCTGGTAGATTCTATTTTCTTTAGTTTAAAAAAGAGGAGAAAACTTCTAAATATGGATCAAAAATGTTTTCACATAGTAAATGAGAAAATGTCATGAATGTTATATCAATCAGGTTGATAAAAATATCTCCGATTGTATGTGAAGCCCGCACACTGTACCCCATGACTGAATTATTGTACACAGCTATGACTCAATAAAAAAAAAAAAAGAAAGAAAAAGAAAAATTAAGATAAAATGTGGTGGGGACTCGTCTGAGACCACCTCACTACAGGAGCTGGATGTATGAATCCCCTCCAACTGGCCCCAGAGCTAGAGATTCTTGTAGTCCACTGCATTATCCCCTACCATCTCTATGCTGTGGTTATCTCTGTATGTGATCTCAGACAAGAAGGCAGATATCACTTCCTTTGACTTCAGATGCTCATATGCTCTGTGCTCAAACTTTTTGTTGCTTTGTGCGTATCTGCAAATTAGTCATTTACATTTTGAGTATTTATTTGTGGATTACAAATAAATTTCATAGAGTTAAATTCATTGATAATAAAGATCCACTGTATATACCTCATCTGTGAGCTCCTAGTTTAATATCTGCATCAGCAATAAAATGAAATACACATTTCATTAATTTCATTGAACTTTATATAACAATTTAAGTTAAAACAAAAATGATGCAAGAGTGTGTGTAGGTGAGGATAAGATAGGCATATTTATTTTACAGTATTTACATTGCTAGCTAGTTTATTGTTATAAGTTTTTACACAATGTTCCTTGGCCTGACATGGAAATATTAATGTATTTATTTTTAGTCTTGAGACTTAAGATTTAGCTTTTTTTTTTACATAACAACTTTTCAAAATTGTATATTACATTTGTGTTTGTAATGATCATGATTTCTAACATTTATTAAATATCTACACAATAGGCATTATGGTCCATACTTCACATGCATTAACTTTTAACGCTTACATCAATATGCTTTATGAGCTCTCATTTTCTACATGTCAGACAACTTGGAAGTGACACAACAGGCTTTACAGTCCAGTTTTTCTGATTGTAGAATTTATGCTCATAACCCTTTTATATATGGATAATTCCACATTCTCAGCCTATAATCTTCACACAATTTAAGAATATATTGTGAACAAATAATTTCTTTTCAGATGAAGAAGATATTCTAAATATTTTGATAATTAGTTAATATTGATTGAATAAGACCAAAAGTCTCAGAAAGGGTATATGGTTTTAGCTTTCACATATAGAGAACTAAAATAAGTGTTATTGTTCCCCAAAACAAGAAAAAAGAAACACAAACCTTCCATGGAATCATCAGAGTACTGTGGTCATTAGACAAAAAATTAACTTTCAATATTGAAGGATACTGCCTCCTAAAGGAAGAAAGAGCTGCTTTTCTTCAGGAGAAAAAAGGCTTACAGGAAAAGAATGGGTGAGAATCCTAAAACAAAACCTTCTCTGTGGTGCCAGGTGTGGGAATAACAGGCATTGTCGTAGTAAGCCCAGACTCACCTTCATCTTCTCCCACTTGGAACAGATTTTATTTGTAGAACGAAAGCCAAAATAAATAAACAAATAATATGGTAGCCTCAGAGCGTAGGTAGATACCCACAGGCATTATAGAGCAAGATAGTAGCCTGCAAATTTGTCTGAATCTGTCTGTGTTATCTACTCAGTAAAGCAATAGCCTTACTTTGTAGTGGTAATGGCAACAAAATTATCACCCAAAGGTACTGGAGAGACTGGAAACCCAGGGAAGCTGGAGGGAGAGGCATAGCAGATGAAAGAAGGAAAGTAAGAAAGAAAAAAGGAAAGAATGAGAGAAAGGAAGAGCAGGAAGAAAGAAAGAAGGAAGGAAGAAGGGGAGGGAGAGAGTGAGTAGGGGAGTTATCTATACTTACAGAAAGGGCAGTGATACCTGCTAGGCCCAGGGCTACTTTGGGAGAACGATAGAGGCACTTGTGAAAGCTAACTCTAAGTTCACAAACTCGACTTTCGATTGAGGCTTAATCCAAACAGCAGATCTCCCCACCTCACACCTAACAATATACGAACAAGCAGCATGTAAAAGTAAAATCATAATGTATTTGGGAAGCTTTCAAGTGACACTGGTCTTTCTGGTAAGAACTATAAAAGGAAGACCTAGAGTTAAATGGGAAGGCCTAAAAACAATCAGAAAAAAAAGAAAAATTCCAGACTCATCCCAATTTTTGACTACTTAAAGACGAAGTCCACATTGAAGGCCATGAGAAGGAATGATGTACTTACCTCTACGCATGAAAGTTGTACTTATATTAATTTCTCTCTTTCTATAGATCATTTCTAGCTTTCAGCCAAAGCTTACAGGCAAGAAAATACAGAGTTATTTTTCTCTTCAGATTTAATTTTTTTTATATATATGGAAAACTAAGAACATCACAGTTAGAAAAGGCAAAGATATGGAATTCAGATTAAAATATGACATAGATATCACACTGTCTGGCAGAAAATTTAAAAGAAGTAAAATTAATATGTAAAAGTTACCCTAGACAAGACAAAGGATACATAAGATCAGATATTTACTTTGAGTAGAGAGAAGGAAGACATCAAGCAAATATGTGAGAAATCAAAAACACTGTAATAGAGGTCAAAAACACATTTTTTGAACTTATGAATAGACTCAATACACCCAATAAAAATATCAAAAGCTTAAAAATAGGTTACCAGAAATTATTCAAATTGCAATTTAAAGACAGAAAAGGGGTGTGGAACTAACTGAATTTACTATTTGAAAGTGCTGAAAAGGCTGGAAAAAAATTTAGAGGAAAAGAACTTGAGCTTTTGGCCAGGAACTCATGGCTCTTGCATCAAGACAGGCCCCTGCTCACAAGTCACACTGTGAGAGAGTTTTTAGCTAGTAAAAAAAAAAAATAACCGTATTGGCGACTCGATCCCTGTAGCTCAGAGGCTAGAGCACCAGCCAAAACACTGGCACTAGGAGGTTCGAACCCAGCCCGGGCCTGCCAAACAACAATGACAACTACAACAAAAAAATAGCCCGGGTGCTATGGTGGGAACCTGTTGTCCCAGCTACTTGGGAGGCTGAGGCAAGAGAATCACTTAAGCCTAAGAGTTTGAGGATGATGTGATTAATGATGCCACACCACTTTATCGGGGGCAACAAAGTGAGACTCAGCCTCAAAAAGAAAAAGGGAACACCCTTCTTAATCACCTGATCTGACCCCTAGTAAGTTTTTGCCCAAGATAAAGAAAATATTGAAAGGAAGACATTTTGATGAAGTTTAGGACCTCAAGGGCAATGCCATGACTGCTCTGATGGCCATTTCAGAAAAAGAGTTTCAAAATTGCATTGAAGTGTGGGCTTGGTGTTGGCATGAGTGCATAGCTTCCCAAGGAGAATACTTCAAAAGTGATTGCAGTGAAGTTCATCAATGAGGTGTGTAGCACTTTTTCTAGAATTTGCAAACTTAATTGTCATACTTCATATTTATAAATGACCGTTAAGCCAAAGAAAAAATTTTAGTAGAAATTTTGTTCTTTTTTTTTTTTTTTTTTTTTTTAGAGACAGAGTCTCACTTTATCACCCTTGGTAGCAATACAGCTCACAGCAACCTCCAACTCCTGGGCCTACATGATTCTCTTGCCTCAGCCTTAGGTAGAAATTTTAAAAAATATTGAAAACTAAGTGAAAAGGAAAATATATGTCAAAATACATGGGCTATAGCGTAAGTAGTGCTTAAATGAAAATTTAGAATGAATGTTTATATTAGAAAAGGTATAAAGCTGGTAACTAAAGCTTCTATTTGGAGAAACCAACCAAAATATAAATAAATAAATAAATAAATAAATAAATAAATAAATAAATAAATAAATAAAATAATACATATTAGAGAAGAAGAAATGAGGATATTGCAAACTGAAGAATGGCAAAAATCAATGAAGCTAAAGCTGGTTCTTTGGAAACATGAATAAAATTGATAAACCTCTAACCAAAGCGACCATGGCCAGACTGTGGTGGTTTTAACATATACCTCAGATGTTTGGCATTTTTTTCTCCAGGAGATATAGCTTAACTGCTTTCCATTGAATGTGGACTGGATTTAGTGACTTTCTTTTAGTAATTTAATATGGATTGTAAAATCGTAAGATTACAGTAAAGAAGGCTGGAGGAAACAACCTTAAACAAGATACAAAGATAAACATCACCACTAATAAGTCATGTTGATATTATTACCCTCTGATATGATAGAATGAGAAGAACATATCTTTTCTGTGGTTCTTCTACACTGAATTTGAGGGAATTTGCAAAATCACTATACTCTAACACTCTATGCAAGTGTCAAGGTCATGAAAACAACTAAAGATGGAGAAAGTGTCACAGATTAGTAGAGGCAAAGAAGATATGATGATGAAATGCAATTTGGCATTCTGGATGCATCTGTCTCAGTCTATTTTATGCTCCATAACAGAATACCAGACACAAGGTGATTTATAACAAGTAGTATTTTATTTCATACAGTTCTGGAGAATGGAAAGCCTGAGACTGCAAGGCAAGAGGTCAAGAGAGAGCTAGAAAGCAAGAGACTGAATTTGTAGTCTAAAGCCACTTGATAATAGAGATAATACATTCATGAAGGTGGAACATCATGATCTAAACCCCCTCTATTAGGCTCCACCTTCTAGCACTGTTGAATTGGGGATTAAGTTTCCAACACATGCTTCAAAGGACAGGCTAAATTCTTGTTAGGGGCTAGTGAAACTGGCAACATTAATTTGAACCCAATGGCTACTTAGTACTCAATACATTTTAGACTCCTTAATAACTATGCTAAATCTATTTTGCCTATGCATTACAAAAGGAATAACAAAAGTTAGATGACATCACATTGATTTTACAGTCCAGTTTGCTGAATACTTTAAACCAAAGGTTGAGACCACCCGTTTGTAAAACCATTTATTTCACAATAAATTACAGGTCCTTATACAATACACCTGGTCATTCAAGAACTCTGAAGGAGATGAAAAACGTGATTAATGTTGTTTTAATGCCTACTACACGGTGTACTTTTGTAGCTCATGGTCAACAAGTAATTTGACTTTTAACTCTTACTATTTAAAAAGTAAATTTTGTGAGTTTATAGCTAACTTTTATGATTTCTCTAACAAATCTGAACAAAGTAAGTTGAAAATCTGGGTAGAATTTGTCACTTTTTTTTTTTTTTTTGAGTCACAGCCTCAAGCTGTCACCCTGGATAGAGTACCGTGGCATCACAGCTCACAGCAATCTCCAATTCCTGTGCTCAAGCGAGTCTCCTGCGTCCACCTCCCAAGTCGCTGGGACTACAGGTGACCGCCACAACGCCCGGCCATGTTTTGGTTGCAGCCGTCTTTGTTGTTTGGCGGGATCCAGGCTGGATTCGAACCCGCCAGCTCAGGTGTACATGGCTGGCGCTTTAGCCCGTTGAGCCACAGGCGCCCAGCCGAATTTGCCACTTTGTCAATAAATAGATTCTTGATTCATGGGAAGAGGTAACAACATCAGTGTCAATAGTAGTTTGGAATGTAGAGGAATGGATACCACGCTTGCAAAGGACAGTTACTGATTCTTAGCACATTAAAAGGAAATGCTGAGAACAGGACACTCTCCTGGCAAGCCTAGAGATGGTTCCTGACTTGGGGTCAATCCCCCAAGTAACTCAGTGTTCTGGAATGAAATAAGGTCGGTCACTCACTAGTAAGCATGCGTTAAACATTGATGCTTAGTAGTTCTTCATGAAGGTTGTGGGGAAAGTATACATGAGGAAAGCACGTGGCAATCCTTACACAGGCAGCCCTCATATGTAATTACCTTAACTCTCCACACCTGTTGTGTATAACCTTAATAAATACACATTGCGGAGGGGGCTCGGAGCTACCCTGCAACTAAGGTTAGCCCACCTCCTGCAAGCTTGTACTTCTAATCCGTGTCACGCCTGGCCTGGTTCCTTCCTGCAGCGACCAACTGAGACCAGGGCCATAGGGTTTGTGACATTGGAAGAATGTCATGGATGACTGAGAGTTTCAAGACTTCAATAGAGAAAATAAGTGCAGATGTGACGGAAAAAGCAAGAGAAGAAAAATCAGAAGTAGAGCATAAAGATGTGCCTCAATTGCTGTAAATTTATGATTAAACTGAAAAATGTTCCTTCGTACAGATAGGCAAAAAAAGTAGTCTCTTGTAATGGATTCTACATTGGGTGAATATGTTGTAAACATTGCTGAAATAATAATAAAATATTCAGAATATTACAGAAACTCAGTTGGTGAAGCAGGTGCAAAATTTAAGTGAGTTAACTTCAACCTTCAAAGAAGCTCTACCATGTGTAAGGTGTTATCAAACTGCATCTTTTTTTAAAGGAAAAGTCAATCAATATGGTGAACTTGATTGTCATATTATTTTAAGAAATTGCCACGGCCACCTCAGTCTTTAGTAACCACGCCACTGATCAGTCAGCAGACATCAACACAGAGACAAACCCTCCACCAACAAAAATTACAACTCACTGAAGGCTCCAAAGTCATTAGCATTTTTAGCAATAAATTATTTTTAATTAATATGTATACATTTTTTAAACATAATGCCATTGTATGTATCATAGACTACAGAATACTTTATATATATATAAATATTATTGTTGGGGATTCATTGAGAGTACAAAGAACCTGATTACAATGATCGCATTTGTTAGGTAAAGTCCCTCTTATAATTGTGTCCCATCCCCAAATGTTGTGTCACACACCATCACCCCTCCTCCTTCCGTCTCTCTGCTTTTCCCTTCCCCCACCCCCTTCCCTCCCTCTGTCTGCTCTCCCCTTCTCCCACCCCCACCCTGTATTAGGTCATCAACTATCCTCATATGAGAATTGAGTACATAGGATTCTTGCTTTTCCATTCGCCGTTTTTTTTTTTTTTTTTTTTTTTAGAGATAAGAGTCTCACTTTGTAGCCCTTGGTAGAGTGCCGTGGTGTCACAATTCACAGCAACCTCCAGCTCTTGGGCTTAGGTGATTCTCTTGCCTCAGCCTTCTGAGGAGCTGGGACTACAGGTGCCCACCACAACGCCCGGCTATTTTTTGTTCGAATTTGGCCGAGGCTGGGTTCAATGTAATATTACTCACACAAGCAATTTCTTTCATCATAAATTTCAAAAATTGGGCTTGGAATTTGATTTATGTTTCACTCATAAATATGTCTGGTATTACTCATATAGAATGTAAATCAAACTTAATTTATTGAACATATTGGTGAGTTGAATCATTCTAGTATTTTCATCACTTAGGGAATGCTGAAGAAGTAAATAGATAAGACATAAGCATTCATTAACTTTATCAATAACCATTTAGAGAACTTCATATGCATTTTGCTGTTTTTTTTTTAACAGGTACATAGAAGTTAAAAAAGTAAAGTTCCTACTCTAGTGAACCCTGTCTTCAATTATTAAATATTGATGAGGTTTATATGCTTAAGCCTTATTAAGTTATATTGTATGTGATATAGAGGCATAATAGATTTATAGCATAGATAGGAAAAATTAATTTTCAGCTACTTGACTAAATGTAACATGAAAATAAAATTTAGAAAAGAAAATCTTAACCATCAATAAAATCAATATAGGCATCCCATAACATGTAATACAATCTGTTTTTGTCTCATTGCAAATGGCTAATGGTATAATTTCAACATCTCCAAAACTCATTTCGAAATTTGATTGTCACAAGGGGTAGGACCTTTTGGTGATTAGGTCATGATGGCTTTTGCCTGTTGGTGGATTAAAGCCATTATCACAGGAAGTACTTAATTATTTTGTGAGTGGATTCCTGATCACAAGATGAGTTTGGCACAATTTCCTCTCTCTGTCTAGTACACTTGCTTGGCCTTCTGCCCTTCATCCTGGGATAATACATCACAACGGTCTTACCAGATGCTGTTGTTATGTTGTTGAATTTCCAGCCTCCAGAACTGTGAGCTAAATAAATTTCTATTCTTATAAATTATCATCTCTGTGGTATTCTGTTTCAGCAATAGGAAATGAATTAAACAACAGCTTTAACAAAATATTTCCAGATAATATAATGAAGCAGTGTTTTTTAAAAATATGCTTATATGTAATGTTTATTATTTATTTATTTATTTATTTATTTATTTATTTATTTATTTATTTTGAGACAAAGTCTCATTATGTACAGTGCTGTGGTGTTACAGCTCACAGCAACCTCAAACTCTTGGGATTAAGCAATTCTCTTGCCTCAGCCTCCCAAGTAGCTGGGACTACAGGTAATTGCCCCAATGCCCAGCTATTTTTGTTGTTGTTGTTGTCATTGTTATTTTTAGCAGGCCCAAGATGGGATTGAACCTGCCAGCCTTGGTGTATATGGCCAGTGTCCTAACCACTGATGAGGCTATGGGCACTGATATTTATATTTAATGTTTAATAGAGAGTCATTAAGGTCTTGTCTTTTTCATTAATCTTTTAAATCATCAATATCATCATTTTGAATCATTATCAATATCACCATGATTTTCATCTTCTTCAGTATAATTTTTTTTCCCCTCATCTAATATGTACCGAGTATTTGCTATGTTGTTAAGGTACTATGGTCTATTTTTTGACTTGTCCACATTTCTTGGGTCAACACACTTCCATCTTTAAAGGAACTAAAGATCTGTATTTCCCATGCTGCATCACCCTGACACTATTTAAATGTCTTCCTTTGAGATTTAAAGACTCCTGTGACTATAATGAAACTACTCAGATAATCCAGGATAACCTTATTTTAAGAACACTTGATTAGCAATCTTAATTTTATCTGAAATCTTAATTCTCCATACCATATAATAAATGTACAGATTTTGGAGATTATGATTTGGACCCCTGGGGACATTTATTCTGCCTATTACATATATTAATTATAATTTTACATAATCTGCCCCTGGGCATCTTTCCAATTTAAATTTTTACCAATTTGTTCCTAATTCAATGTTATCTAAACCATAGTGGACTTCTTTTTCCTTGAAAATTTGAATTTCTTTAAAATTTCAAGGCCTATGTGTTTTATTCTTTCATAAATAGCCCTTTTCAAGACACATACCTTGCTTTCACTTGAATTCATTTGCTCAAATGTTCTTTTTGTAAAAACAGAAAGTTCTTCACTAACCAACCTACCTAATACAATATTCTCTGTCACTCTCACTTTATACTGTTTTTTAGATAAAATATATGTAGCTTTTTTATTACTGTCAGTGTCTCTCATAAAAATTTAAGCACTATGATTTGTTAATTCTAGGTGTTAACAGATAAAAGTGTACCACATAACTGATAAAAAATTTCTTCTAGGTATGTCTGTGAGTATTTTTGGAATTTGAATCAGAACACTGAGTAAAGGATATTTGCCCTCAATGTGAACAGGGGCTATCCAATCAGCTGAGGGCCAAGAAAGAACAAAAAGACAAGGGTAGGGTGAATTTGTTATTTCCCTCTGGGATCCGGGACAAACATCTCTTAATCTGAGACATCAGAGCACCACTTTCTCTGGCCATTGTATTCTACTACTTTTATCAGAACTTGCATTTGAGAACTTCATGTTCAGGTCTTTGTTGTCCTACTCAAGTTGACTTCCCTGGTTCTGAGGCTTTCTGCCACAGACTTGAGCATGTTATTATCATCCCTGCATCTCCACATCACAGATAGCCTTCTCTGCCTCAATAATTCTACAAACCAATTTCTCTAACAAATTCCCTCTTTTTCTATCTATCCATCCATCTATCTGCCTATCTATCATCTATCAATCATCTCTCTCTCTCTCCCATTAGTTCTTTTCTTTGGAGACACCTGACTAATACAAATACCATGAGAACTGAGACTTGACATGTTTTGAGTTCGCCACCGAGTTCTTAGCATCTAGAATAGTAGGTGCTCAAATATTTGTTACATAAGTGAATGAACATAGAAAAGCCTGATTGCTATGTCAATCATATTTGATATTTCATTTAATCCTCAGTTTTCTAATGAGGTAACCTATCTTTTGCAGTCTGGAAAATAATCTTTCGTGGAAATTAATTTATCTGAGACTATAGTTGTGAAAGTGGGATACCAGCTCATGTGTATTTGACTCCATATTCCATACCCTTCCACAGCAAAGTCTGTACTTTCTACTATACTATGCTGCTTTGCACAGATGAATAATTTTAACTTATGCTTTAAAAACAATTACTATCTTACTGGAAATGTAAGATATTTACTATACAGAAGTATGGAAGAAATACTGTAACGCCTGCTGCATATTTTGGTCTTTTAAAAATCCATTGATTGGGCAGCACCTATGGCTCAAAGGAGTAAGGCACCAGCCCCACATACCAGATGTGGTGGGTTCAAACCCAGCCCTGGCCAAAAAAACTGCTAAAAAAATTTTTAAAAAATCCATTGATTATTGAAAATAAAGTTCTTTCAGATTTTAGACAAATGAAACAAGGACTGAAAGCTGTAGTAATCTGAGACATCTTTACAGAAGAGGTGGATTTGAGTAGCATAAGAAAGAAAAATTTATTTTCCTTTTACCCTATATTCATTTTAGGGATTCTCTGATGTACATGTGGATGAATTTGCCTTTGTCACATAGAAATAGATAGAAAGACTTTGGTTATGACATATTTAGGATATTTTATAGTATAATGCTTTGCCACTCTGGCAGAACATTATAATCATTCGGGAATCCTTACAAATGCTTCCTTGTGGGTATTATTCCCTCTGTCTTCCCTAAGACAGAGATTTAACTGGCATTAAAATCTTTAAGAGTTCTCCGGATGATTCTAATATTCAGTGAAGATTGAGAACCACTACCATAGTACATGGGTAGGTAACAGTACTGAATGAATGCCAGAGGTTGTATCAAGTCATTTAAGTGTTTTGAATTACTAAGTCAATGGTTGATTTAAACTTTACTTTGTTGGAAAAAGGAAGCTTTATTTATTTCCCCCTTCTCCCCTCAATCACCCTCCATCCAACACCCCCTCCCTTGCTCCCCCCCTTCCCCTTTATAGACTGTATTTGTGTTTTTTATTTTGTGTGGGTATGTAGTTTATATATTGTTTTCATATTAATATTAAATACATTGGATTTTTTTCCATTACTAAGAAGAATATGTTTCAAACTCAACCAGGTAAACACAGAAGTTGTAAAGTCTCCATCTTTTCTTATGGCTGAATAATGTACATATACCACAGTTTGTTAATCCATTTATGGGTGTTGGGCACGTGGTTTGCTTCCACATCTTGGCAAATGTGAATTGAACTGTGATAAACATTCTGGTGCACATGTCCTGTGGTAAAATGATTTTTTGTTCTTCTGGGTAGGTAGCTAGTAGTGGCATTGTGGGATCAAATGGAAGGTTGATTTTTTAGTTCTTTGAGAATTCTCCATACTCCTTTCCATAGAGGTTGAAGAACGAACCTCTAAATAGAAGCATTGTCAAAAAAATACAAAAATAATAAATAAACATTGTCTAATTTCTGTATGCAACACACATATAAATAAAACCTTTGTTTAAATATCCAGGAACTCCGAATTATGATGAACACACATATATCTTCCCCTTACTAAATAATATAAATTAATATAGTTTTATATAACTAAGTTATGTTTTATACACTTAAGATATGATAATTTCAAAATTATCAAAATAGTTTCTTTCACTTTTTTTTCTTGTTGGAAATTTTTTCCATATGGTTCTCACAGAGAAGTAATTTCATTTAAAATCACAAATAGGTTATCTATGTAGCAGTCTGAACAACTGAGAATAGTCATTTCCCAAAATGTCTTAGGTTTTTTGTTTGCATCACTTATTTTCATTGACAGAGAGTGCTTTTTCTAAAATCACTCCTTGTGAGTGTTTTAGGAATAATGGAGTCACTGTAGTTGATCGCTGCATAGACCTGGTAAAGGCTGACCAAGAAGTCCCTCTGCAGAGCCTTGTTTAACACCAGCTTCTTGCCAAACTGCCTTTCAATCACCCTTGCTGCCAGAGTTGTTTGAAATACTCAATAAAAAGTAATCCCTAGAAATTATGACACCGCACCCCAAATGACCCATAGGGAAAGTTCCCTCCTCTGCTGGTGCGGTTGCTTTGTTACATAGGACCTGAGATTAGGATGGCGACTGCTGTCTACTCCTTTGAGGCCACCCTGACTAGCGTGACGATTTGTAAGTAATAAAAAACTCTTAAATTTTCATATTGCTATTGTGCCTTTCAGTCTATGCCTACCCTCTGACCTCTGACTAGGAAGTCCCACCCTGAAAGGAAGGGGCTCACATGCAGGTAGATCAACTGTTGGTTTGTTCTGCTTGGGCTTCTGGGGGCTGCTGGGGACAGTAGCTGCCAGCTAAGTTAAGGGAGAAACTGAAAAGTTTCAGGTAAAACAGTGCATTAAAATCAAGGTATTTTCACTTCTACTATTTTTTGTTTTTTAACAAAACAGTTTCCTGTAAAGCTAGATATACTGAGTGACAAAATACAACTTCACTTTAACATGATTGTATTTTAGTATTGTAAACACTAAAATATTCTCTCCCAGTCCAATCAATGAGCCGACATGTCTTTGGAAAAGGAAACAAAAAACAACTTCTTTATCAAATAGAGTACACCAAAAGATATATATAGAAAACAGCATAATATCACATCAGATTACAACTGAATACCTGATTCTTCTGTTATAATTGAATATCTGAATATATACTAGCATGTAAAATAACAAATAATGCCAAATAAGTATAAATTCCTATGTAAAATTTACAAGTAAAACACTCCTAAATCTGGCTTAAGAAATACACACACACATGTATATATACACACCTGTATATACACACATATATTTTTTTCTATTCTATTGAAAATCTTCATTCATCTGTATGTTCTTTCTATTAGTGAGTCTGTGTTGAAGGAGAATAAAATGTGAATGCATAATCAAAAACCATGAAGGAAAAAGAAGAGCAAAAAAGAGACAAGACAATAGTATGAACAATTTTAAGATTTTTTAATAGCTTAAGATCTCTGTTAACTTTTCAATTTAATTTTCAGTAAGTGATTTATTTTTAAGCAGCGGACTTTTGCACATTACATCTTTAATGAAAAAGCAGAAATGAGTATATACTTGAAATTATCACTATATGTTAAAATCAGATGGCATTAGCCGTGACTAAGAAGTGAGAAATAGAAAAAAATGTAGAGCTGTTTTGGGAGTATAGCTAACCAGTTATCAAGATGGTAGAATACTTTGTTGCTATAGCAAAGAGGCAGTAAAATGGACATTTTGAGATTAACTCAGCAGGTGCAGAAAGCAGTCAATGCCTTCGAGCAGCTGCTCTGTACATGTCATTGGGAATTGAAGTTGACTTCAAAAACACACCTTAGAGAGAGATTGAAGCAAGTAAATGAATATTCAGCCTCGGATTTATTCAGTTGCTTCATTTCTTCTTTTGCCTCTTTAAGTAACAAGCCAGCGACTAATGGCAGCATTTCAGGTTGCACTGTTCTGTTTTTTATTAATCAGCTGTGGCTTCACCAGGTAATTGATTTAATTTTGAAATGGCTGTGGTGTTATTAGGAATAAAAGAAAAATATTCTGACATGATTTTGCTGCTTAGACTTCATTTTCCAACCAAGAAAGTATCATTGTGATTCACTACTAAGTTTGATTTATCTTAAAGATATCACTGAACCTTCAAATAATTTAATACTTCAATGAGAACTGAAACCAAAGCAAAATAATTATATTTTATCCTGAAACTTTTTAATTTTTTATTTTTTTCTCCTTTTGTCCACCTTTTACAGCTAAATTCTCATCACTCATTTCTTTCTTTATTAATTCCTGCTCTCCCAAAGATTTCAGGTGTCTTGTTTTCTCACAGTGGCGAAGGTATTTATGATCACAGGAAACTTGACTGGGTTTTGGGTGTGGGTCAGGAAAGTGAGATGGTCAGTCATGGTTGCCCTGTGCTATCTTCCCCCCACTGGAAGCATTAGACATGTTGGAAAAGCTGACTTGAATTTTTTAACGTTTGAAACCGAAGGCTAAGGTTTACTTTCAGTAAATTCTAATAGAATCAGAAAGTATAAGAAATATTTAAAGGCAGTATAAACATGAAAATTTTCCTAGACAAAATAAGTTTTACAAAAAGCATGATACATCCAAATTAGCACACCTGTGCCAAGTATATCCCATTTAATTACATAATCTTTATTATGGCCCACCAATTTTTAGATGTGAAATACAAAAATAAGCAAATAAATACCATTAGAGCAATTTAAATAATTACCTTATATTTTAGGAGGAAAAAATGTCCTTTTCATATTATTTCCTTGGTAACTGCATAAACCCAAATATTAAAGACTAAATATAACATTTCCTTGTAAGGGGAACAGATGCAATTATTTGCCTAAAATTACTATTGATTACATAAAATCATTTTATAAAAGGTCATTTCAAATTGGTCATGCTCATTATTCAAGAGCCTATTATTTCGAATTGAATTGAAATGAACATTTCTTATTATGGCCTATATAGAAAAATAAATTATGTATTATTAAAATCCCAACATCTTTGCATTCAAGAAAAATTGTAAAAATTAACATGAGTGCGTTCGAAAATAACTTTAAAATATAATAATGAATTGGAGTCTTTCTTCTAAAAGTTTTCAAATACATTTCACCCATGGGCATTTGGAACTTTGTTTCTGTGGGAAATGTAGGAGATAGTACCAATTAGGTATTAAAAATTCTGTTTCTCTTCCCTCTTCATTAACAATATATGGGTAATAGAATAAGGAATATATTTAGCTATTTATAACAAAGCAAAATCCTTTTTTTCTTGACTCTCCTTTGCAAATACAAGTACTCAAAAAGGTTACCAAGTCATTAGCTGCGTCTTTGAGAAACAGCATTTACTTAGCTAGAAGATTCTTTCATTTCCCCTGTTTCTTGTTTTTCTTAGGTACAATTAGGACATAGCAGTTAGTAGTTTACTACTGATCTTGTTAACCAGAAAGTAGCTTGAAATATTAAAGAAGAGAGTAGATAAATGGAAAGACTCTGACACCTTTTAGTGACATTGTTATGACTCAGAATCAGCCCACAGCTACCTGCTTAAAACCTTAGCCACATTGTAAGATACTTTTATTTTAGGTGCATCTCTCTAAAAAGCAACACTATTCATCACTGATACCCTACAAAGACTTCAATTACAACAACAGTTCCATTGTGTTCCCATTTGTGTTCCAGGAGACAGAAGTTCAGTATACCTCACCATTTCTGAAGTATCCACTCTTGTTTCTTACTCCTTTCCTTACTAAATAGATCTCAGGGTTTCATGTAGACAAGATGGGTAACAAGATGTAAAAATTCCAGTCATGGGAGGTGAAAGTTGTGAGAGTTAGTGAAAGTCTTGACAGTTACAGATTTGAACTTGGAATTAAAATGTGTATTGGGTAGAAAGTTTAACATGAAGACAAATAATCACATTAATATTGCCATAATTTTTATAACTTTAAAGAACTATTTATTGGGTTATGTGTTCTGTTTTTTAAATAAACATTGATATGTGTCTATCATGTTAATTTATTAAGAAAACATATCATAGTTATATTTTGACAATTGTAATTTTGAGGTTTGAAGGTACATAATTATAGAACAAATCTTGGTGTTTATCTGTTGTACACACAGAAAAAATAGATGTAAGAATTAAATGGAAATATGCATGTATTTGACAATAGACTGTTACCCAGGTATGTCCTGTTCATAAACTTTCTATTTTGGTTTTGTCTTTGAAATAACCATATCTAACTGAAAAAATATGCAGAAATCATTATATACTACATGTAATATGTAGTATATATTTCTCCATTAAAATATTCATCAAAATATTTAGTTTAAATTCTATATTCAAATGTATTTTGGTTTGGTAACTTTTTAATTCAATGAATCCTTATTTATAAATTTCATGGAAGACTTTCAACTTTCAAATCTTTGATTGTAAAATATTATTTTACACATTCAAAATCAAGAAAATCACTATCTCCGTTTCATTGGGAGACGCCCATAACTAATAAAAGTTTCATCTTTCATGTGTATGTATGAGTAATAATATGTCTATTTATAAAGTGCAATTGTTGGTCTTGTTCCATCTGTCTGGAGATAGCAGAAATATATATATCTCCATTCAATCAATGTATAATACAATATTGATTAGTATATGAAAATATAAAGTGTGCTAAATGCATTATTATTACTACAGGCTCAATTATAAAAACTAAAATAAAAAAAGACAAAGATCACTAAAAACAAAGACCTGGTCAAAACAATAAGAAAAGCTATCTAAATTGGCAATGACTTATTAAACATTACATGTTTAAAACTTTGTGGATTATTTCATATAAACTATTTTGTACATGAATAATGGCATATAAAACACTCAAGCCCTTACTGCCATGTTATGTAACATAAAGTTACCAATATATTATAATTCTGCTGAGCACTTCTGTGTTTCCTACTGTCTCCACACACCATTTTTGAGTTCTTTAATATTTGTGAATTTCTGCACAGTTTTATTAGCCATGTATGTATACATATATACATATGCACATATACATGCACACATACGTACACAAATATATGCATATAAGTGCTTTTTAGGATATAATATGCATCTTAATTATAGAATACATATTCCTCTATAGCTTGTTATTTTTTATATTTTTATTCAAATTATTGCCTACGTGTAGGAATAAATGTAATAAAATTGACCCCCTCTTCTCAAGAATGATCCATTACTGTTCGTATTGAACATCTGTTCCACAGACAAAAAGGCCAACGTCCCCCCACATTTCTGTAATAAGGCCAACCAATGGCTTAGTGAAAAGATGGTAGTAGTCTGTCTCTTTTACCCTGGAATCAACATTTCATCCTAATCATGTTTAGCATGTTATTCTTGATGTAAATTGGACGTTCCTACACACAGTGCTTCACTCAGCGTCACTAATAGAGGCTCACAGAAGTTTCGTTTACTAGGATGAGATACTGCATGACATCCCTTAGTCTTAGTGACATACTTTATGGCAAACGTGGTGTCATGGCGAGGTGTCATGGTGGTTTTACCTCGGCTTCAACTGGTTTGAGTGTTTTATGTTGATTCAACAGGTTGCACCAGCCAGGAGTTTCTTTCTCAAAAGAACATTGGAATAGCATCCTGAAAATGAAGCAGAAGCACAAATTTAGAAGTTATACCGTGTTCTACTGTGAAAAAAGCATCTATGTTGTTAACTTTTCAAGTCTGACTAACAACTAATGTAACTGGGTATTATATTAGATTATCTAAGTGAGCTTTTGTTGTTCCTTCCTTCGGTTTTGCATATAACATGTACAAGCAGCATCTATGACTTACTGAACCCTCACATTAAATATAAAACATAGAGAACTGGTAATCTAATATCTTCTTGTTAACCAGATCCATAAACTTAAATCTACATTTGAAAAGAAGATGCAGTAGCATTCCCCCAGATCAAGGTATTTTAATACTGTAGCTTATGCACATATTTTTTGATATCAGATGGTTCTGTTCATAAATTCTTTGTATATTTCTTATTACCTTTATGAGTTGGATCATTAGCATTCTCTGAGACTCATATGTTTTTGTTTGTTAAATGACATTAAACATTTCTATTTAATGTAATAGTTGTATAGACTGGCATTGATTAGATGCTTTATTTAAAGCCTATTATGTGTCTCTGTATCTAGAAAATTTCCTAAAACCTGGAATTTTTATTAACAGAATATGTTGGGATTTTCTTTTGATTAAATTAAGAACAAAAGCAAAATATAGCAAATGAGCATCCAACTGGCACCACAGGAATCTATCATCACAGAAAAACACTGCAAGTTTTCCAAAAACAAGACAAAATAAAACAAAACAAAGTTTGATCTGAAAAGAAGTTTAACATCCATCAAAAACCTTCAAAATCATTTATAGCTTCCTTTAAAAGTGAGATATTTGCATAGCAAATTAAAATGCAAATGTTAAGATATAAACTTTCTGAAAAGTTTTAATTTGTACTGAAAAAAGTAATGTTAATGAACAAGGGAAGGCTTGGTCAGTAAGATTTTTATGAAACTATAATAGATAGAAAATATGTGAGGCATATATGAAAGTGTATTTTAAACACTTATATATACCCACGTGCAAACCTCCTGTAATTCATAACAAAGAACAAGGCAGAATAATGTGTTTGCTTCAAGATGTTTTCAAAAGCTAATTTAAACCTTGAATATTTGTCTGAGGTGTATCTCTATACTTCTTGAGTATAGCTTATTGTCTTAGATAAAAGCAAAGATATTATAAACTTGATTTCTAAGTATGCAAAATTCAATAAGACCTTTGTTTTTCTACACTAGAGTCTGAAACATGTGCTGAATTTAGTAAGATTCTAGAACACAGATAAAGATTAAAGAGGTGATACTTTCTCTAGGTTATAAATCTTTGTTTTTTGATATAGAAATATTTCTTCAGTTCTTTGTAGTAATGTATTTAGCTTATAGCTACCTACTTTTTGATTGTTATTAAATCTATTTTTTTGGAGGCAATATAAAACAATCATACTTTTTTGAGATTGACCAACTAGAACATTAGACTCTTCATTTTGGTAACTTCTATAAGCCTTTGTTTTGTAAACACTGGTTAACTAAGTAACTATTGTGATATACTTATTTTCCTTATTGTTTAGGATAGCTACAATTATGTATCAAAAATGATATAGAATTTTATAACTTCCTGCAGCAAATTCACCTGATTTATCAATTTAAATATTTTTATTTTTATGGTTCAAATATAAATATGCTATATACTTATGTATGTTTTGCAGACATATATTATTTAAAATATATATATGAATATATAATTCAATAACATCACTTACCTTGTATATGCAATCATTAAGTGTAACATCTTTCACCAAATTTATTCTTTTTCTGTCTAAATTAGCTGGATGGTTTTTGATTTCACAAACATTGTCATTTCTTAAATTGTAACTCTTTTACATATTTTTTCTATTTTACACAGTTCCCAAACATAAATATTTTCAAGAAATTCATTTTAGCAGGGGGTTGAAATATTTACAACTTGGTATTTGTGACAATTTTATAGAAAAGTAAAAGAAATCAGTTTAATTTTTTGTACTACCTAGCTAATCAGGTAATTTTTCTTTATGTTTCATAACCAAACTCAACTCCAAGGATTTCTATATATTTGGAAATTTAAAATTAAGAGTCCTTTAGAGATAGCATTCATAAAGGAAAATTTCTTTTTAAAATGATGTCACTGAAACATAACCTTTGTTGAATTCTTAGAAATTGCTGAGACTTACCTAAGCACTTTGTGTACATTTCTTATTCACAAAGTAATCTTAACATATTCATGAAAGAGATACAGAAAAAGAGCAATGTGCAGAGAAAAAGAGAGAGACAGAGGTGGCAGTGAGGGGTGGGTGTTAAGAGAATTATTTAAGTTGCTCCGTTGTCACATGGCTACAGAATGTCAGAAAGGGAATTCAATTTCACATATTTTGACACTGGAACTCGAGCTCTGATCATTGATCTTAACTACTGGCCATGAGAAAAACAACTGAAAAGGAAAGGAATATATTATCAGTAATACTGATGGAGCATGGAAATTCTTTGCCCTTAATGTGGCATTGTACCTTTAAAGTGATCAAACAAACTAAAATGGCTTAAGCTTCACGATGGAAAACTTTCTTAGAAAGTTACTTCCCTGAGAGAAAGATATGCTATTTTCCCTTGGCATGTCTTTAATGATGCATTAGTAACTGTCTTTAAGGAGCTCAGAAATGCATATCAGTTTATAAGAATGAGAATTACTTCTGCGCTACCATATCTGAAGTCACAATTAAGTCTTGCCAACGTCACATACAATCTTCCAATGTATTGTGTTTGTCATCTGAACCCACACTTGAAATGCCATGTCCTGTATTTAGAAACCCAAACATAGAATAATCATATGTATTTATTAATAAAGAGATTTTGAAGTTGAGTCTTTTGGTGCCACCTTCTGGCATGAATTATAGTATAAAGTACTTCAGATTTTAACAAAAGTTCTAATGGTAAAATAAGTTAAATTAGAAGGTTTTCTGGATAGGCATACAAATTTCTACTTAAAGGCAATTTACTTGCACTGAAGTCAATATGGTTCATTAGGATGTTATTTATTGTGAAGTTTAGTATTGTACTATCTTTATTTACCACACATTGGAAAGATAAAATTTAAAAAAATAATAATTTCTAATGGGAAAGGTAAGGTAAGAAAGTTTTACCCTAACATGGTAACCTATTTTTCCAGAAAATCATTAGCACCTAATGTAATAGCCAATTAAAGCTATTACATCTAGAATTTGAATGAATCATAGGTGGGTTTCAATAAATGCACCTTGATATTATCATTATGCAAATTTTACAGTGAAATTAATCATTTGCTGGAAAACAAAATGGAAATGGTTAAGCACGAGAAATGTTTTAGCTGGGGGGCAGAGCAAGATGTCAGATTGGGGATATCTCCTTGCTGGCTACTCCTGGTGAGACAGGGGAAAGTGGATGCCAACCACTTTCATGCCAGGGGAATCTGCACAGGAACATCCCTCCTGGTGCACAGTGAAACAGTAGGAGGAAGTCAGGAGCTAAGGAAAACTGATGCGGAATTTCAGTGCTTGGAGCAGAGTCTTCCCAGTTGGCTGCCTCTCGGGCTGGAAAAGGAAAAGAGCTATCTTCCAGCATTTTTGTTTTGGACTGGGTTGCTCACAGGAGCAGTGAATAGACTTGAACAGCATCCAGTGAATATGGTTGAATGCCAGGTACGATGATTCTTCCATCAGTTTGGCTGCTATTGGGGCATTGCAATTGTGGGGAAAGTGCCGACACGGGAGGAACAGTCTGTGGGGTCTTGGTGCATGGCTGGCTCTGGAGTGCTTGCTGAGCTCAAGCAGTGATCCTTGGAGTGAGCTGAGTGACCCCTGATCCCCCACAGAGGGCCACGTTGTTGTCAAGGGACACCAGTGGAACTCCTGGGAGGTCTGGTGAGAACTTTCAGAGTTCAGTCCTATGGGTACTGAATGTCGATGAAGCAGACAGGCTCAGTTTGAGGGCAAAGAGGTTAGGAAGTAAAGACCTATTCTCTTTGCAACTAGAGAGTGGTTTCCAACCCCCATCATATGCAGAAATCAAGCATGTCTTCTCTGTCTCCTAAGACTACAGTCCCATCTGGTGTCCCTATATATACATATATATGCACATATATATGTGTGTGTGTATATATCCACAGACATATATTTGTTTTACATTTTTTGCTATTTTCAAAATTTTCCTTAGTCTTTTATTTTATTTTTTCTCCCTTCCTATTGTTGTTATATTTTATTTAGTTTTTTTTTTTTTTGCTTGTATTTCTATTTTTTTATTTTTAGTTTTTTCAACAAGTGCTACTCATTTATTGCCATGGTTTTTCAGCTCCTTTTACTTATAATTTTTTACTTTCCTTCTTTTTCACTCTTTTAGTAGTTTTTTAACAGCATTGTTCTGGCTCAAGGAGGCCATGAGCTCATGGTCTAGGGTGTACTTCTAGCTTTGAGCTTTGGAAAGAAAGTATTAGTAGGTTCTTCTTACTGAGACATACTGCTGATCTCTTTCTATATGTGGCAGAGATGGGCTCTTGTTTTTGCCAAGGCCAGTAAGGAGCTGCTTACATAGAGAGACCCATTCATACCAACCCTTACAAAATTGTAGAGCTGTGGGTGTGGTTAAAGCACCATGCCAAACACCACCATTTCTCCTGTTGCTCTTTCTCTCTTACTGTCCTTTTTTCTCTCCTGTTCTTCAATTCTTTCCATACCCCTTCTTTTTTATTTCTATTCTTTGTCTTTTTCTTTTCTTTCTCTCCTCTCACTCTTTACCCTTATCTTCCTTTTGGTCTTATACCAAAAGGACATTTCAATACTTAAGCTCTGGGAACAAGTAATTTAAAGTAAAGGAGATAGTGAGAAGGAAAAAGTAGGGGTAGGAAGGGAGCAATAAGAAAACACACCTGATGCGGAACCCACAGAAAAATACTGGCAACATGAAAAACCAGAATAGAGCAACACCTTCCCAAGGAATCATGAGGTAGCTACTACAGAAGATTTCACCTATAGAGAATTAATGAAAGTTAATGAAGATCAGGGAGAGAGAAGGAGGGAGGGGGTTGAGGGTTACAATGTATGGCACACCTCTTAGGGGCAGGACACAATTACAGAAGGGTCTTTATCTAACAATCGCAGTCAGTATAACCTAATTCATTGTACCTTCAATGAATCACAAATAATAAAATATAAATAAATAAAAAGAATTAATAAAAATGACAGAAAGGGGAGGAATTCTGGGAAGATGGCATAATAGTAGCAACACTTGGCAGAGACTTCTGGCCAGAGGGAGAAAAACTAGACAGAATTGGACTCTATGAAGCCAAAGGTGGGGAGCTAAGTCAAGAAAGAAGTTTGGCAAGTTGTGACTCCAAGGAATAACATTCAAGAAAACAAATTACAGGTAGAAAGCTTATCATCTAGAGGATGGGAGATGCCTCCCCCCAAGTAGGAGGCTCTCCACAGGCTCTCTGCAAGTGAGCAGGGAACAAAAGACCTCTCATTTTACTGCACTGGAGACAGCCTCTAAACACTGGTCTCTTTCTCCAGGGACGACCCACTTGTGAACCTAGACACCATCCTGCCTGGCATAGAATTGAACAAATATTTTCCCCCACAATTCCGAACTCCTAGGCCACCCTCCCTGCCCTTGCATGGTGGCCTGAAGTTCTGCCTCCTGCAGAGCGCAGGGTGTGTGGTCTTTTCCTGAGAGATCTGGGGATAGTGTAGATCTCTAAACATCAGGGCGTAATTTGTGACTAGTAGGGAAGAAAGGAACACTCTGCAGGAGGAGGCGCAGTCCCCAGGTTATGAGTTTGCCTGGCCAGTAGTGTTGTTGACCCTCTGTTAGGGCTGTGTCTTTTGGGAGGGGTTGTAGAACCACCATCGCTGAGGGTGAATGAAAGTGAAATAGTGGTTGCCCAGTGTTGCTTGAGTTCAGGGTGCGGAGCTGATCCCCAGCTCCAACCAGCCAGGAGCAGAGGCTTACTAAGGTGTGGATGCAGACTGGCAGTGGCATGGTACCCTGATTCCAACTGGGCCAGCCAGCAGAGGCTTGCCAGGTGTGGACTGAGACCAGCAGGTGGGGGCGTGGTCTCCTGACTCCAACTAAACTGGAAAACAGAGGCTTGATAGGTGTAGACTGAGACCAGTGGAAGGGGGAATGGTCCCCTGACTCCACCAGAGCCAGCAAGCAGAGGTCTGCTGGGTGTGGATTGAAACTGACGGTCTGGGTGTTGTCCCCTGACTCCAACTGGTTTGGCAAGTAGAGGCTTGCAACGTGTGGACTGAGGCTGGTAGGGGCATGGTCCCTTGACTCCAACTGGGAACGCAAGCAGAGAAGTAGATGCCAGTGTGGATTGAGTGGTGGGTGGGGTGGTTACCCCTGGCTCCAACACAGCTGGCAAGCAGAGGAGTGGATGCCCAGTGTGAAATGAGCCTGATAGGTGTGGTCCCAGACTCCCAGGTTTGATTATGCCCAGGAGACGGGGTGTTAAGGCCCAGTTGGAACAGGCGATTTGCAGCTCAACAGAGGGGACTGGGTGCCATACCCTCGTGTTAGTGGAACAGAACTGTCCGAGGATTTCTATCTGCAGCTGGAGACCCTTGGATCCCTCTTTGTTGAGCAGGGTTTGTAATGCCCAAGACAATTTGTTTGAAACTTGCGTCTGGCGTTGTCCACCTGGGGACATTTTGAGGTTGACCTTCAAAGTTCTGTAGCTGAAAAGAACTGAATGGGGTGGAGGCAGGTGCTAAAGCTCTCTGCATCTATCCACAGCCAAAATTTAAACCTAAAACCATGGCTTCTTAAGATAGGGTAGAGGTTGGCTGATTTCAACACAGTCAGCTTTCTGGCCAAAACTCTGAAAGGGGCCTTTGTAAGTTTGTAGGGGATAAAATTGCAAAGCCTAGTGCTTTGGTAAGGGACTGATTAACTCTACTACCTGAGAACCTCAATTCAATCTCACCCTATCAGTTCTAAAAACCAAACAGTGGTAAATAAACATGAGGTGGAACCAACGCACCATGCCAGAACTCTGGCAACATGAATAACCAGAGTAGATCAACCCCTGTCCCCCAAGGAATGACAAAGAAGATATAACTGAAGATGCCAACCATAGACAAATGGCTGAAATTTCAGAAATAGAATTCAGAAGATGGATAACAAACAAGATGAATAGAATGGAAGAAAAATTAGAAACTGAAATTCAAAGAGTAGTTTTAACTTGTCTCAAGAAATTAATGAGTTCAAAGACAAAGTCACCAAAGATACGAACATAATGAGAAAAGAAATAGCAGAGCTCTCTCTGGATATGAAAACGTTATTTAAGGAGCTCCAAAATACAGTAGAATTCCTCAGTAAGAGTTGATCAGGCAGAAGAAAGAATCTCTGAAATTGAAGACAAAGCTTTTGAACAATCCCAAGTGCTCAAAGAGGCAGACAAATGGAGAGCAAAAACTGATCATTCCATAAGAGAGCTGTGGGCTCACCCCAAAAGATCAAGCATTCATCTTATAGGAATTCCTGAAGGAGAAGAAGATGGTTCTAAAGGTACAGGTGCTCTACTCCAAGAGATTATGGAGGAGAATTTCCCAATTATGGCAAGAGATACAGAAATCCAGATAGTAGACAGTTTCAGAACCTCAGCAGGACTAATTCCAAATAAAACTTCTTCTAGACACATTGTGAATAACTTTGCCAAAGTTGTGATGAAGGAGAAATTTCTGCAAGCAGCCAAACATAAGAAAAGCATTACCTACAAAGGTAGAAATATCAGAATGACTGAAGATCTCTCAGCCAAAACCTTTCAAGCCAGAAGAGGATGGTCATCAACCTTCAATCTCCTAAAACAGAACAACTTTTAGCCCAGGATCCTGAGTCCAGTTAAATTGAGTTTCATTTGTGATGGAGAAATCAAATACTTTAATGACATACACATGTTGAAGAAATTAACAGCTCTACAGGATTATCAGCTCTGCAGGATATTCTCAGACACCCCCCCCCCATAATGACTAGCACATTGCTCTACCATCAAAGTCAACTCACTCAGAAATTTTTGAACAAACCCCAACTTCCACAGTGGTGAAAGGATTACAAATGTCCACTAGACATTTGAAAAACATGACACCCAGAACACATGCGTATCAGTTCTCTCAATTAATGTGAATGATTTAAATTGACCTTTAAAGAGGCACAAGTGGGCTGACTAGATACATAAACTCTTACAAGATATCTGCTGAATACAGGAATCTCATGTTAACTTAACGGATAAAAATAGACTCAGGGTTAAGGGATGGACATCTATAATACAGGCAAATGGAAATCAGAAAAAAGCAAGGGGTTGCAATTTTATTTGCAGATAAAATTGGCTTAAAACAAACAAAAATAAAGAAATATAAGGATGGTCACTACATTTTTGTCAAGGGAAATACTCAACATGAAGAGATTTTGATAATTAACATTTATGCACCTTACCAGAATGCTCCTCAGCTTATAAAGCAAATCCTAATGAATATGAACAACTTGATATATTTGAGCAATACAATAGTTGAAGATTTTATTACCCCTTTGAGAGTTTTGGATAGATCCTCCAAGAGGAAATTAAACAAATAAATATTTGACTTAAAACTGACCCTAGAACTAATGGACTTAACTAACCTCTACAGAACATTTCGTCCTAATAAAACGGAATATACATTCTTCTCATTAGCCCAAAGATCATCCTCCAAAACTGATCATAACTCAGGACAAGTCTAACCTCAACAAACCTACAAGATTAGAAATCATTCCTTATATCTTCTTATACCACCATGGAATAAAAGTTGAACTCAATCTCAACAAGAATCTAAATATTCAAACAAAGTCATGAAAACTAAATAATCTTAGGCTGAATGATAGCTTGGTCAAAGATGAGATTAAGATGGAAACCACCAGCTGGGTGCCTGTGGCTCAATGGGCTAGGGAGTCAGCCACGTACACCTGAGCCAGTGGGTTCGAATCCAGCCCGGGCCCCCCAAACAATGACTGCTGCAACCAGGAAATGGCCGGGTATTGTGGTGGGTGCCTGTAGTCCCAGCTACTTGGGAGGCAGAGGCGGGAGACTCGCTGAGCCCAGGAATTAGAGGTTGCTGTGAGCTGTGATGCCACAGCACTCTCTCCAGGGTGACAACTTGAGTCTCTGTCTCAAAAAAAAGAAAAAAAGAAGGAAACCACTAAAGATTTGGAACAAAATCATATTGAAGACACAAATTATCAAAGCCTGTTGCATACTGCAAAGGCCGTCCTAAGATGGAAATTTATAGCCTTGGAAGCCTACATCAAGAAAACAGAAAGAAAGGAAGCCAACAACCTAATGGGCCATTCCAAGCAACTGGAATGGATGAAGGTTCCAAACCCAAACCCAGCAGAAGAAAAGAAGTTACCAAAATTAAGGCATAATTAAATGAAATTAAAAACAAAAGAATCATTCAGAAGATCAACTAAACAAAAAGTTGGTTTTTTGAAAAGATTAATAAAATGGATAAACCTTTGGCAACCTAACCAGAAACAGAAAAGTAAAATCTCTAATATCATCTATCAGAAATGATAAAGGAGAAATAACAACAGACACCTCAGATATTCAAAAAATCCTCAGTGATTACTCAAAAAAACTCTATTCCCAGAAATATGAAAATCTGAAGGAAATTGACCAAGGTCTGAAAGCACACCACCTTCCTAGACTCAAGCAGAAAGAATTAGAAATCTTGAATAGAACTACATTAATCACCAAAACAACATCAACTATACAAAGGAAAAGTCTGTAATGAGATGGCTTCACATTCAAATTCTATCAAACCTTTGAAGAGGAACTAGTACCTATAATACACAACGTTTTCCAAAGCTGAGAAAAAGAAGGAAAACTTCCCAACACATTCTATGAAACAAATATTACCCTGATCCCCAAACCAGGAGAGGATCCAACAAAGAAAATTATAGACCAATATCATTAATAAATATCAATGCAAAAATATTCAGTAAGATCCTAGCAAACAGAATTCAACAACACATTAAATAAAGTGTACACCATGGTCAAGTTGGTTTTATTCCAGGGTTACAGGGTTGGTTCAACCTATGCAAATCTATAAATATAATACATCACATCAATAAAATAAAAAACAAAGACCTTATGATTCTATCAGTTGATGAAGAAAAAGCATTTGATAATATTCAGCATTCTGTCATGATCAGAACACTTAAGAAAAAAGGGATGGATGGGACATTTCTTAATCCGATAGAGGCCATCTGCAGCAAACCCACAGCCAATATCATATTGAATGGAATAAAATTGAAAACATTTCCACTCAGATCAGGAAGTAGGCAAGGATGCCCACTGTCTGCACTGCTATTCAACATCCTAATAGAAGTCTTAGCCATCACAATCAGGCAATGAAGGCAATCAAGGGTATCCAAATAGGGTCAGAGGAGACCAAACTCTCACTCTTTGCAGATGATATGATCCTATACCTGAAAATCCCAGAGTCAACTACAAAACTCATAGTAGCGATCAAGGAACAGCACTGACTC
The DNA here is from genome assembly GCA_963574655.1 of Perodicticus potto. Lineage (NCBI taxonomy): Eukaryota > Metazoa > Chordata > Mammalia > Primates > Lorisidae > Perodicticus > Perodicticus potto. Next base: position 30,324 of record CAUYRH010022177.1, read on the forward strand.
AGTATATAAAATCAATACCTACGAATCAGGAGCTTTTACATATGCCAACAACAGCCAAGCTGAAAGTATAGTCAAGGATTCTATTCCTTTTACTGTAGTGCCAAAAAGATGAAATATCTGAAATATCTAAAGAGAATTATGAAACACTAAGAAAAGAAATAGCTGAAAAAGTCACTAAAGAGATTGACATATTTTAAAAGAAACTAAATAGAATTTCTGGAAATAAAAAAATCATATAAGGAAATATAAATCATAGTATAAAATTTTAATAATAAGGTTGACTAGGCCAAAGAAAGAATTTTGGAGCTAGAGAACAACTCATTTAAAATAACTCAGTCAAAAATAAACAAGAAAAAATTAAGAGGAAAGAACAAAGCCTACAGAACATATGTATATGTAAAAATGGCCAAATACAAGAAACAGGCATACTAGAGGGTAAAGAACAAAATGCACAAGGGCTAGGAACACTGTACTCAATTTGTGAAAAGATGGAGGCCATGATACCAGTGGATATAATTGTATTTTATAAAAGGGCTTCGTAGAAGAGTTAAATAAAACAAATGTAGTTTTTGAAAATACAATGGAAAATACTTTGATAATCTTATTCAGTTAATGGTTGTCACTTGCTAGACCTTAAGGAAATTTCACTTACTTTCTATGAATGGGGAAAAGTTGGGTATTTGATCAAGTACAGTACTAGATCAGTGATCTAATGCCTAGCTTCAGAACCTAAGTGCCTACATGAAGAACAAAGTATTACAGAACTTAGGACTTACACAAGTCCTCAAAGGCCATAGGCATATTTCTTCCAAAAATTTCAACTTGGAACACTATTCTCTTGAAATGTCTGAATATCTGTGTTTAAATGGATTTGGAAAATATTTTGCACCATTTTCTACATCGTTCATTTGCTCAATTTATATTCTAGTAAGTTTCACACTTATTGGTTTAAAACAAGCATTACCATTAGAAGTGCTACCCAGCCTTTAGGTGATGAACATTGATTCTTGGGCTGAAAAATGCTTATATATTACAATAGTTTGTGGCCTCCCAATATAAAGCCTGCCAGATGACATGAACCATTACACAGTCTATTTGCAGCATTAACATTTTGTGGGAGGGGTTAAGGGAAAAATTACTGTAAGTCTTCTAAAGAGTAATTTTAAAAAATAGATTGAAATACACTATTTTGAGGACATTTTTCCTTGACTTAAAAAATAATTCTTAAAAAGTAGCTACAATTTGTATTCTACTCAAGCATTCTGTATCTCTACCAGGGTCACCCAAACTTCAAATCCTATGTAGACAGAGGGATTTCAATGTCAGCATCCATGAATGAGAAGGGTGTTATAGCAAACTGATATACTTGCAGAGTTATTGATTTGCTTTGGGCCACAAATTTCTCATAAGTTAGTCTTAAATTGTCTTTTTTATAGTGTGGCACCTGTGGCTAAGTGGGTAGGGCGCCAGCCCCACATACCAAGGGTGGTGGGTTCAAACCTGGCCCCAGCCAAACTGCAACAAATAAATAGCCAGGCGTTGTGGTGGGCACCTGTAGTCCAAGCTACTCAGGAGGCTGAGGCAAGAGAATCACCTAAGCCCAGGAGTTGGAGATTGCTGTGAGCTGTATGAGGCCATGGCATTGTAACGAGGATGATAAAGTGAGACTCTGTCTTTATTAAAAAAAAAATTGTCTTTTTTATAATTTTATATGGTTTTACTAGATTTGGAATATGTGATAGTTTATTTTATGATATACAAGCACCTGTTAATCAGTAACTGAAACCTTTTTGACATTTGAAAATTTAAAAATGAGTATTTCTATGCTACAATATTTGCTTACCTATAGTTCATAATCTTAAGTATGTCAAATTAAAAAAATAGATTTCTGAAAACAAATTCGAAATTTTTATATAAAAATCTATTCTTTTATTTAAAAAGTTCTAATAAAAAGCAATATTTTTGATAGAAGGTGCTTATCATACATTTGAATTATATTTAATTTTTGAATTTTATGTATTATTCCATAAAAGGTATTTAATTCCAGGTTATCAATAGGATTGCCTAGTATAAATGAAGCCCGTTGATTGATGTAAACTATAGCACTTTTAACATTCAATGAAGTACAATCAAACTTCAATATAAGAGCAACTAGTCAGTAAACTTTTTTCTAAAGAAATTTTGAAAATACACCTTTTATTATATAATCACACTAAAATCAATTACAAGAGTTTTGAAATATTATTTATTAGAAATAGTAAGGAGAAACAATGCTCTTAACACCTCATTTGCATAGATAAATTTTATAACTTCATTAAAAATATGTTCTTTGGCAGAACGTATATTCATTGAGAGAGCTGACTTTGCTCTACTATATATAGATAACACTATTTACAGTTGAATTTAAAAAAAACTACTAAAACAAATCTCCTGCCTAAATGAAAAACAGGGAAGTAATATTTTTACTGGATGTTATGAAAGCTTAAGAAATTCCAATTTAAACAAAGGAAATTTGATTTTTTTTATGAATTTACTGAAAGGTGTTCATCTCCTGTCACTCCCACATATAGTAAACAAATAATTTATAGTTAGCCCTTATGTAGCATTAAGATTATAAATACTTTATAATATTAATGCAAATTAGCACACCACCACATTCTCAGATCTGAAGGGTATAGCTTAAAGGCAGAATATATGACTGGACAGCATTCTCTTTCTAGGTGATAAGTGTTGGACTTCATCCAGAAGATTACATTACAAAGATCTTCACCTATGAAGAAATCATATAACATGCAACATGACAGTATTTTCCTATAAATAACTAGACATTTTTTATAGTAACTCCATCCTTATTTTATAATAAAATCTACAAAATTGTTATAAAAATTCTCTCAATATAATTTATCATCAACTTCAATCTTGATCTTACAACTTCAAAATTTTTGCTTTAGCCTGGATTTTCCCCATGAATTTTGGATTGTAAATCTAACTATATTTAATACTTCCACTTGGATGCCCATCCAAGCTTCAAAAGCCCCAAACTGAGCTCCAAACCTTTCTCCATCTGACTTGCTTTTTCCAGAGAGCCTTTCTCCCACCAGTTATTGCCAAACTTTTTTTCAGTTGGTTAAGTTAAAAACATTGAAACCATCCTTGATTTTTTTTCCTAGATGCTTAGATTGATCAGCACTTTGACTTTTGCTGCTCCTTACCACCACCCTTGCTATCACTCTGATTCAAACAGATAACATTTTAAGAATTTATTTATCATATTTCCTTCTCCTTTGCCCCCTGTAATTTATTCAATACAGCCAAATAGAGTGCTTTGGTAATGCATATCATTCCTTTCTCTGCTTAAAGCCATTGAATTTATAAATGGCATCATATTATTTGTCCCTGATATTCTATAGCTTATATTCATGGCTTCATTTCCTTCTACTTTCTCTTTTATTAGCTGTTCTATGTACTTTCTTTCTCTGTTCTAATCGTACTACAAGTGTCTTCGTCTTAGGACTTTTGAATTTGATTGTCCCTATTAGTCTGGGCTGCTATAACATAATAACAAAAACTGGGCAGTTTAAATAATAAACAATGATTTTTAATAGTTTTGGAGACCTGGCAGACCAAGATTAAGGCTTGGGCTCATCTAGTGTTATGGTTAGGGCTCTCCTACTTATTATCAGAAGATTGTCTTCTCATTGTATAATCCTGTGATTTAGAGAGCAAGCACTAGTCTCTTTTTCTTCTTATAAGGACACAAATCCTATTATGAGTTCTCTACATTCATAACCTTAACAAAATCTAATTACCTCCCAAATCTACCATTACCTAAAATGATTTAATTGGGAGTTGAGATTTCAAAAGAAATATTTCTATAGATTGTCAGGTGGTAATCCTGCATAGTGCCCTTCTATAAGTTAGTAATGTGATTAATCCATGGCTATATATGTGTATACACACACATGTATACATATATAAACAAAATGTATCAAATTACATATAAGCATATACATTATATGTTATCAAAAAGTGAAAATAGCTATATTTGCTTCTTAAATACATTCTATATTACAAAAGGAAGGAGTATTAAGACCCATTCTGTTTATAAGAGGGAAGAAAAAATTGAAAAGTAATTCTTCAGATAGCCTCAATCTTGTTAGAAGTGGTCAAGTAAACCCACCTTTCTTCCAATTGGAACCAACAGTCAATCTTTGCTCTTAATCTAGAGACCATGCTTCATTTCAGCCTTCTATTCCCTTCATCTGGGATAAAGAGGAAGCCTGCACCCTTAGAGCATAACCTATGTCCTCTGAAACCTCAACCTATCAAACATCTCCAAGGCAAGGCTCATAACCCAGGTGTACATAGGTGTATTTCTCTCAATATATATCAAGGTGACTCCACACTCTGGGTGTAAGACATAACTCTTCTAGGATTTATTCCTACCATCACATTCATTATGAAATTAAATCATAACTTCCCCAAATTCCTTGACTCTATTGATACCTCATCTTTTTCACCTATACTATCTTGGATGTACTATAATGATGTACATTCTACTTTTTCTTTTTTTTTTATAATTATGATGAGAAGACTTCAAACTTCTGGGTCACTCCTCATTACCACATTCTGCATCACAAGAAGCTCTGCACACCCGCTAAATATCACCTTCTACCTTTTCCATTCTACTGTTGATGGATGCAGGTATAGTACTGTTTTTTACTAATAAAGCAAGAAACATCTTGGTTATGTATCTTTGTTTACATGTGCACGTATTTCTATGACATTTACAAGATTGCTATCTAAAATACAGGATATTTATTTAAATCTAAAATTTAGATAATCAAGAAATAATTTTTTAGTGTAAGTATGCTCAAGTATCCATCCTTTCGGTTCTCATTCTGCTCTATTTAATTCACAGGCCATCAGTAGGAAAATTGCTTATGTCCTCAAATTCTTTGCTGAATTATCTGATTGCAATCTCTTTCTGACAGAAGGCTGTTATTTGTCTGAAGATACTGATTTCATCAGCAGTCATCTCAGGTAGTTATGCTTTGTTTTTGTTTTATTCTCTGAGTCCTCACACCTCCGGGACTGGAGATTAGTAGGCATGTTACTATTATGTATTGCTAATGTCAAACTATTTTCCCTCCTTCCTCTTTTAAACTCCTTAAAAGTTTTCAACCACATATCATCAGACTATATGATCTATTACTGCTCCTCATTACTCTCATCAACCAACCTTATCGCATACTCTCCTGAATTTCTTTGTGAGTTCAACACATGTTTCTTTAACATTTTCACCAGCAGTGATCCCATCTTAATATTTGGAGATTTTAATTAATATGTGGATGATCCCTTTGACAACCTGACTTCTCAAGTCCTTCAATTCCTTTCTTCTAAGAATCTCAGAAATCCATTCTTATGACCACACTCTAGATCTAGTTATTGGCAGTAATTGAAGTTTTCTTAATTTTTATCATGTCCTATGTATTAATCATTACACCTTGGAGTCTTTTCCTGTATGCTTTTCTTTTTCCTAGTCTCTTCTGGACATGCATGTTGAGATGTTGAGATGCTTACTCTTACAGCCTTTTTCTTTATCATTTATAACAACTCCTTTCTTCCAATTACTCAGGCAAAAACTTCTTCTATTTTAGCAAGAAATTCTCTGAGCTGTACCATCAAACTATATTCAGAATCTAATTATATCTCGCCATCTCAGCTACTTTGGTAGTTGTCCAAGTGACCATCCTTTTTCACTTGCATTATAAAAATAGCCTACCAAAAGTTTTTCCTAATCTGACCTGGCCCAAGTTTACTCTCTAAACTCTAGCTAGAGAAATACTTTTACTACATTAAACATATTTCATGCTACACTATTTTTCAGCTTAAAATTTGGAAATGGCTCCCATCTAATTTAGCCTAAAATCAAGTCACTCAAAATGTTCTACAGTCCTTTAGATGCTCTGGCCATTTATTATCTCCTCACATTATTTCCATTCTTCTTTCATTCACTTTTCTGTGGCACACTTATCTCTTTACCATTCCATGGACACTCTACTTATTTTTGAATTTATACAGTAGAACGTCCATGTTTGACCACCTCCATACATTGACTACCTCCTGAAATTTACATGGATGGAGCTGGAACATATTCTTCTTCACAAAGTATCTCAAGAATGGAAGAAAAATTATCCAATGTACTCAGCCCTAATATGAAGCTAATTTACAGCTTTCATATGAAGGCTAAAATCCAATTATAGCACAAGAATACAGGGAAAAGGGAAAGGGAGGGGAGGGAGGGGAGGGGAAAGGATGGGTGGAGGGAGGGCAATTGGTGGAATCACACCTACTGTGCATCTTAGCAGAGTACTGGTGAAACTTATTAAATGTAGAATATCAATGTCTTCATATAGTGATTAAGAAAATGACATGAAGGCTTTGTTTAGCAGTACGACCAAAATATTTCAGATTGTATATGAAGTCAGCACATTGTGCCCCATATTGCACCAATGTACACAATTATGATTTAATAAAATTACTAAAAAAAAAAGAAATTGACCTACTTTTCATAGACTGCCACGTTCCACCTGTACATACTAGTACAGCAGGACAAGTTTCCTACATTGACCTCCTCTGTAAGTTGACAAGTTTGTCATAGTGCCTTGGGTTGTCAACTTAGTTAAGTTCTACTGTATATCATACTTCAACATAGTATGTTTTTGTTTATTGACTGTGTTCCCTTGTAGAGTACAAGCTTAAGAGAGATACAGGCCAGGCTTGTTTGTTCACATTATAATTCCAGCAGTCCAGGATGCTAAGGCAGAGGATCACTTGAGCTTAGGAATTTGATGACAGCCTAAGCAAGAGTGAGACCTTGTCTCTACCAAAAATAGAAAAAAATAAGCTGAGCGTGGTGTCAAATCCTATAGTCCCAGCTACTTGGGAGGCTTATGCAGGAGGATTGCTTGCACCCAGGAGTTTAAGATTGCTGTGAGCTATGAGCTATGATGAGGCTGCTGTACCATACTGGGATGACAGAGTGAGACAACTCTGTCTCAAAAAAAAAAAAAAAAAAAAAAAGGAAGGAAAATAACACAGGGACCGTTTATAGGCAGTGTTGGGGTGGTGTTGGGAGGATACAATTTTTGTTAGGGTGTGCAGGAGTGTCCCACCAACAAGATGGCATTCAAGTCGAGCCC
>CAUYRH010022180.1:0-17469 GCA_963574655.1 Perodicticus potto
AATGTTCTTTCTTTCTTTTTTTTTTCTTTTTGAGACAGAGTCTCACTATGTCGCCCTTGGTAGAGTGCCATGGCATCACAGTTCACACCAACCTCAGCCTCCCAAGTAGCTGGGACTACTGGTGCCCACCACAACGCCTGGCTATTTTTTTGTTTATGTTGTAGTTATTGCTGTTTGGCAGGCCCAGGCTGGGTTTGAAACTGGCAGCCCTGGTGTATGTGGCTGGTGCCCTAGCTGCTGAGCTATAGGCACTGAGCCAATCTCAACTTTCTTTATTCTTGTTTGTATCTTCTAATTTATCTCTAATAAACATTGACTTTTACAATAAAAACAACTAAACTAGAAATTAAAAAGGATTATCAAGAAATTAATCTCATGTCATTGAGAATTATTTGTCAATTGGCTCGGTGCCTATGGCTCAACTGGCTAAGATGCCAGCCACGTACACCTGAGCTGGCGGGTTCGAATCCAGCCCGGGCCCGCCAAACAACGATGGCTGCAACCAAAAAAAAAAAAAATGGCCGGGCATTGTGGCGGGCGCCTGTAGTCCCAACTACTTGGGAGGCGGAGGCAAGAGACTCGCTTGAGCCCAGGAGTTAGAGGTTGCTGTGAGCTGTGATGCCACCCTACTCCATCCAGGGTGACAGCTTGAGGCTCTGTCTCAAAAAAAAGAAAATTATGGCTCGGCGCCTGTGGCTCAGCGGGCTAAGGCGCCAGCCACGTACACCTGAGCTGGCGGGTTCGAATCCAGCCCGGGCCCAGCAAACAACAATGATGGCTGCAACCAAAAAATGGCCGGGCGTTGTGGCAGGCGCCTGTAGTCCCAGCTACTTGGGAGGCGGAGGCAGGAGACTCGCTTGAGCCCAGGAGTTGGAGGTTGCTGTGAGCTGTGATGCCACAGCACTCCATCCAGGGTGACAGCTTGAGGCTCTGTCTCAAAAAAAAAAAAAAAGAAAATTATTTGTTAATAAAGAAGTATTTATAAGGGCGGTGTCTGTGGCTCAGTGGGTAGGGCACCAGCCCCATATACCGAGGGTACTGGGTTCCTTCCCAAATTTGATAAAGTAAACGATTATATACACAAATATTTTAATATAACAGGGAAGTGAAAGAATCATGAGTTTATTAAGTACCTACTATGTGCTTGGTAATTGGCCTATCCATAGCTGAAAATACGATGAACAAAGGCGATGCTTGTGGCCCAGTGGGTAGGGCGCTGGCCCTGTACACGGAGGGTGGCGGGTTCAAACCCGGCTCCGGCCAAACTGCAACAAAAAAATAGCTGGGCATTGCGGCGGGCGCCTGTAGTCCCAGCTACTTGGGAAGGCTGAGGCAAGAGAATTGCCTAAGCCCAGGAGTTGGAGGTTGCTGTGAGCAGCGACACCATGGCACTCTACCCAGGGCAATAGAGTGAGACTCTGTCTCTACAAAAAAAAAAAAAAAAAGAGGGCAGCGTCTGTGGCTCAATGAGTAGGGTGCTGGCCTTATATACCAAGGGTGGCAAGTTCAAACCTGGCCCCAGCCAAAACTGAAACCAAATAATAGCCGGGCATTGTGACAGGTTCCTGTAGTCGCTGCTACTGGGAAGGCTGAGGCAAGAGAATCAGTTAAGACCAAGAGCTGAAGGCTACTGTGAGCTGTGCTGCCACGACACTCTACCAAGGGCGACAAAGTGAGACTCTGTCTCTAAAAAAAAAAAAGAATTTATTTGGCTTACAGGCTAAAAGGGATAAATAATACCCTGAATTTAACTGCTGGCCACCTAACAGTGTCAAGTATAGTTAGTTATAGTAAGTGTTCCATATAGTTTATTTTACTTAATTTATTAAATGTACGATCTTTGGAAAGTTACATTTTTTTGGACTTTTTAAGGAGGAAAAAGAGATGCATGCTTGCCTACAGAGGTGAATCAGGACTTAGGGAGTGAGCGCAGAGAGCAGAGCTCTCTGTCCTCTGTGCTAAAAATAAAAAGCCTCTTCTCCAGCTAGGCGTGGTGGCTAATGCCCACAATCCCAGCACTCTGGGAGGCCGAGGCAGGTGCATTGCCTGAGCTCACAGGTTCAAGACTAGCCTGAGCCAGATGGAAACCCCTTCTCTAAAAATAGCCAGGCATTGTGTCGGGCACCTGTAGTCCCAGCTACTTGGGAGGCTGAGGCAAGAGAATCACTTGAGCCCAAGAGTTAGAGGTTGCTGTGAGCTATGATGCCATAGTACTCTACCAGGGGTGACAAAGTTAGACTCTACCTCAAAAAAAAAAAAAGCCTCTTTTCGGGTTCTTGGAGTCACACTGACCATCACCCCTCTGGGAGCCGTAGTCCCACCTGCAGGGCTCTTGCTCTACACCTGTGCCTGAGCACTGTGGTGGCAGGCAGGGTGCATGCTCCACAGTAACAGCAGGTGCTGGAAACTTTCATGGCACTCTTGTATCTGTTGAGTTTTGTGCCAAGACTTATTTATCAGATGCCTCACTGTTCTCAGATCAGATAGCAGCAGTTAACTAAAGAGATGACCACTGTTAAGGCACTTTTGTGGTGGTGATGTGACACTGGTTTTCTTTTTTTTTTTTTTTTGAGACAGAGTCTCACTATATTGCTCTCAGTATAGAGTGCTATGGCAGAGTCAGAGCTCACAGCAACCTCCAACTAATTTTTTTTTTTGTAGTTTTTGACTGGGGCTGGATTTGATCCCACCATCTCCGGTATATGGGGCTGGCGCCCTAATCCTTTGAGCCACAGGTGCCGCCTCCTCCAACTCTTAGGCTTAAGCGATTCTCTTGCCTCAGCCTCCCAAGTAGCTGGGACTACAGGTGCCCACCACAACACCTGGCTATTTTTGGTTGCAGTTGTCATTGTTGTTTTAGCTGGCCCAGGGCCAGGTTCGAACCCGTCACCCTCAGTGTATGTGGCTGGCGCCGTAACCACTGTGCTATGGGCGCCAAGCTGACACTGTTATGTTTAATAGCAAACTGTTGACACAATAATTATCAAGTATCTTCTTTTTCTTATTTATTATTATTATTTTTTTTAGAGATAGAGTCTCACTTTTTGCCGTGGCATCACAGCTCACAGCAACCTCCAGCTCTTGGGCTTAAGGCAATTCTCTTGCCTCAGCCTCCCGAGTAGCTAGGACTACAGGCTCCCACCATAATACCTGGCTGTATTTTTGTTGCAGTTTGGCCGGGGCTGGGTTCAAACCCGCTACCTTTAGTATATGGGGCCGGCGCCCTACTCACTGAGCCAGAGGCACTGCCCTTACCAAGTATTTTCTACATCTCTAAAGCATACAAGCCAACAAGCAAGTAAGAGCTGGGACTCAAATCTATAACTGACTCCAAAACTTGACAGTGCCCCCAGTTTAACGTCAGATGAACACACTGCCACCAGCAACACAGGGCAGCTGTTACTCACATCTTCTCTTTGCATGTATTTGACCATCCCTTCTGGTGGTATCTGTCAGAAACTCATTCACACATCTAATTTTAAGAAAACATTGGGTGGTGCCTGTGGCTCAAAGGAGTAGGGCGCCGGCCCCACATACCAGAGGTGGCAGGTTCAAACCCAGCCCTGGCCAAAAATTGCACAAAAAAAAAAAAGAAAACATTTATTAATTTGAATACCTACCAAATGCAAATATGCCAAGTTTTACAAAAAGAAAAAAACAAAACAAAACAGGAGTACTCACTTTAAAGTCCAATTTTTATTTTATTTTATTGAGACAGAGTTATACTTTCTCCCCCTCGGTAGAGTGTCATGGCATCACAGCTCACAGTAACCTCAAACTTTTGGGTACAAGTGATCCTCTTCCCTCAGCCTCCCAAATAGCTGGGACTACAGATGCCCACCACAACTCCTGGCTAATTTTTTTAGAGATGAGGTCTTGTTCTGGCTCAGGCTGGTCTCAAAACTGTGAGCTCAGGCAATCCGCCTGCCTCGGCCTCCCAGGGTGCTAGGATAACAGGCGTGAGCCACAGTGCCTAGCCACAATGCCTGGCTATCTTTAGTGAGGGGGGAGGTCTTGCTCTGGCTCAGGCTGGTCTTTTGTTCCTGAGTGATCCACCAGCATCGGCCTCCCAGAATGCTAGGATTGTAGGTGTGAGTCACCATGCCCAACTAAGTCCAATTTTTAAATATTTTTTAGTGAAAAGTAAAGTAGACAAAGATCTCAACAGCATCATCTACTATGCTAGTTAGTAGAAAAAATGGTGGCCCTGCCCCACTACAGCCTTAAATATAGGGTGCCCAGGGCGGCGCCTGTGGCTCATCAAATAGGGTGCCGGCCCCATATGCCAAAGGTGGTGGGTTCAAACCCGGTCTTAGCCCAACTGCAAAAACAGAAAAATAGCCGGGCGTTGTGGCGGGTGCCTGTAGTCCCAGCTACTCGGGAGGCCGAGCCAAGAGAATTGCCTAAGCCCAGGAGTTGGAGGTTGCTGTGAGCTGTGTGACGCCACGGCACTCTACCGAGGGCAATGAAGTGAGACTCCGTCTCTACAAAAAAAAAAAAAAAATACAGGGTGTCCATAAAGTTCGTGTACAATTTGAAATGCACAAAAACTTTACAGATACCTTGTATAAGGATATTATATCCAATTTGGTCTTTTCTTACCTGGAAACAAAGACTGACTACCTACAGTGAGCTCTTTGCAGAGAAATACTTATACTAAGTCTCTTATTTTGTCATTAGAACCTTTCCCTCCCCCAAAGACAAAAATAAACCAGTTGACCTTACGCCCAAAATACAAGAATTCAAATACCAAATGATGAATGTAAGTCTACTTTAGAAACATTTAATATATAAAGCACTGTTTACTTATTCCAATATTTCGGTTTCCATTATAACACATACTGTCCCCAAACCAAACATGATTTAATGCTGTTCTTTGGTAAACGAATCATACTTATACTTATTTATATGTCTAACTATATTTTAAGTAAAATTAAATAGAGCACTCTACTCTTTACTCAAATGAGAAAAAGCAGGATATTGTACTATAATTACTTAAAGTAAACTTTAAAATAGTCTTTTTTTTTTTTTTTTTTTTGTAGAGACAGAGTGTCACTTTGTTGCCTTCAGTAGAGTGCCCTGACGTCACACAGCTCACAGCAACCTCCAACTCTTGGGCTTAAGGAATTCTCTTGCCTCAGCCTCCCAAGTAGCTGGGACTACAGGCACTTGCCACAACACCCGGCTATTTTTGTTTTTTTTTTGGTTGTTGCAGTTTGGCTGGGGCCAGGTTTGAACCCACCACCTTCGGCATATGGGGCCAGCGCCCTGCTCACTGTGTCATAGGCGCCGCCTAAAATACAGTCTTAACATAATGATTAATATTTCTCCAAAAAATTGTTTTATGATAAAGTGATGAAAATTATCAAATCACTCCAAGATTCCAGTTTGTTAATAAATCAGAAAATGCTTTTTTTGTTGGTTCCCTATTACAACCCAATGTAGAAGTCCTTTTCTAATAGCATCCTATTAAAGAGGAGGACCTAGGTACAGCCAAATACTACAGTTTGAAGCCTAAAACATTCAAACGAAACCAAGTACTTTTTTTTTTTTTTTTTTTGAGACAGAGCCTCAAGCTGTCACCCTGGATAGAATGCCATGGCATTAAAGCTCACAGCAACCTCCAGTGCCTGGGCTCAAGCGAGTCTCCTACCTCCGCCTCCCAAGTAGCTGGGACTACAGGCACCTGCCACAACGCCTGGACATTTTTTGGTTGCAGCCGTCGTTGTTATTTGGCGTGCCTGGGCTGGATTCGAACCCGCCAGCTCAGGTGTACGTGGCTGGCACCTTAGCCCGTTGAGCCACAGGGCCGGGCCGAAACCAAGTACTTTTAAAGTTAACAAAATATCCAAACAATCCAATCATTCTTCTGCTAAATATGCCCTTATTAGATGATAATCTCTGTCTCTCTGCATGGGTGGGACTCATCTCACTGGCTATGCTGGGCCCGATAGCTCTGCTTCTATTTCTCATCATGCCTCAGCCAGCTTTATTTTAGGCATGTCACTGACAGAGGTATTTCTTTAATGAACGCTATTAAAGGAACCCAGTACAGAAATTCCAAGGTCAGGCTTGGCGACCGTAGCACAGTGGTTACAGCGCCAGCCACATACACCGAGGCTGTCGAACCCAGCATGGGCCTGCTAAACAATAACAACTGCAACAAAAAATAGCCAGGCATTGTGGTGGGCGCCTGTAGTCCCAGCTACTTGGGAGGCTGAGGCAATAGAATGGCTTAAGCCCAAGAGTTTGAGGTTGCTGTGAGCTGTGATGCCACTGCACTTTACCTAAGGCGACAGCTTAAGGCTCTGTCTCAAAAAAAAAAAAAAAAGAAATTCTAAAGTCAACATCCTTTTCACTGAGTTGCAGGTGATTAGTTTTTAAGATTTTGCCAGTTACTGAAGATTCAACAGACAGCATAGCCCCAAAATCTTCCCACAGAAATGGCCATTCCCATAGCACAAACCAGACTAAAATCATCACAGTGGGCTTGGTGCCTGCAGCTTAGCGGCTAGGATGCTGGCCACATTCACCAGGGCTGGTGGGCTCTAATCCAGTCTGGGCCTGCCAAACAACAATGACAACAACAACAACAACCAAAAAATAGTTGGACATTGTGGCGGGTACCTGTCATCCCAGCTATTTGGAAGTCTAAGGCAAGAGAATCACTTAAGCCCTAGAGTTTAAAGTTGCCATGAGCTGTGACGCCACAGCATTCTACCAAGGGTGCCATAGTGAAACTCTATCTCAAAAAAACAGGGTAGTGTCTGTGGCTCAGCGAGTAGGGCACCGGCCCCATATACCGAAGGTGGCGGGTTCAAACCCGGCCTTGGCCAACCTGCAAAAACAGAAAAATAGCTGGGTGTTGTGGCGGGCACCTGTAGTCCCAGCTACTTGGGAGGCTGAGGCAAGAGAATCGCCTAAACCCAGGAGTTGGAGGCTGCTGTGAGCTGTGTGACGCCACACGGTACTCTACCCAGGGCAATAAAGTGAGACTCTGTCTCTACAAAAAACAAACAAACAAACAAACAAAAACAATAACACCATCACAGCAAGAAATAGCCTTGCAGAGACCTAGAGACTAAAGACAAGGTGTTAGGATTCTGGGTTAGGCCAGAACAAAGAGAAGTAATGTGAAGAATGTCTTCCTTTAAACTTAAAGATAGAGTATATATTTAAAAAAGAAAAATGGGGGGTGGTGCCTGTGGCTCAAAGGAGTAGGGCAAAAAAAAAAAAAACAAGAAAAATGGGGGTGGCACCTGTGGCTCAAAGGAGTAGGGCACCAGCTCCACATACCAAAGGGGGTGGGTTCAAACCCAGCCCCGAGCAAAAATTGCAAAAAGAAAAAGAAAGAAAAATGGGTGGCACCTGCCATATCTCAGTGGGTAGGGCACCTGCCACATACACCAAGGCTGCCGGGTTTGAAACTGCCAGGTTTTTGGGCCAGCGAAAAACAACAATAAAATATAGCCGGGCATTGTGGCAGGCGCTTTGCAGTCCCAGCTACTTGGGAGGCTGAGGCAAGAGAATCGCTTGAGTCCAAGAGTTTGAGGCTGCAGTGGGCAATGACACTACGGCACTCAACCCAGGGCAAGAGTGAGACTCTGTTTCAAAAAAAAAAATAAAAAAGACTCAATCACAAAACCACCTGTGATTTTAGGTGTCCCTCAGAACGATCAAGCCCACAGGAGTGTTATTAGTGAAAACTTGACAGTCTAGTAAAAGAAGTCAATTTTAAGGCTTTAAAAATTTAGGAAGCTTACTGGCACAAACAGTTGAAGTATATGCTACAGGCTGAACATCTCCATGGTGAAAACCAAAATCTGAAATGCTCCCAAATCTGAAACTTTTTGAGCACATAATGCCACAAGTAGAAAATTCCACATAGCAGTACTTAATAAAACTTTATTTTCATGCACAAAATTATTAAATATATTACATAAAATTACCTTTAAGCTATGTGTATAACCTCTATATGAAACAAATTATAATTTTGTGTTTAGACCTAGGTCCCATCACCAAGAGATCTCTCTCTCTCTATATATATATATATACATATATGCCCATATTCCAAAATCTAAATACAAAATATAAAACATGTTTGGTCCCAAGCATCTTGGACAAGGCTATTCACCCTGTGTATAAGATATGTAGCTGAGAAAAATATTTGTCTCTCCCCACGAAGAGTTCCCTAGGGTATTTTCCCTCTGGAATCAAACATATCAACACTGGTCACACAAATGGGGTGGACAGTAAAAGTATGGAGACAGGGTAACTTTATGAGAATAAATTAAGGAAAGCCAGCTATAGTCTACCATGGCAGTGGTTCTGCCATGATGTAAATGCCATGATACATTTTCATTGTTACAAAGGGGTTGAGACCCACAGGTTGAGAACCGCTATACTATGGAAAATATGGAAATGAATTAGTCAAGGAGTTTTAAAACTTCTCTAAATTCAAATTTTCTGGTTATAACCTCGCTCTTCATGCAGATTTCCCAAAGTGAGATGTGCACCACACTATAAACCACTGCAGCTTACATGTTAGCTTGTATGTTGGTATTTCATGAACTTGGAAAAGAATATCTAAGTGCCTCTGAGGATTCTGAAAATAAAGGTCTGGTCCTGAGAAGCAAGAAACCAAACCCTGGCTCAGCGCCTGTGGCTCAACAGGCTAAGGCGCCAGCCACGTACACCTGAGCTGGCGGGTTCAGATCCAGCCTGGGCCTGCCAAACAACAATGACGGCTGAAACCAAAAAAAAAAAGAAAAACATGGCCAGGTGTTGTGGCGGACGCCTGTAGTCCCAGCTACTTGGGAGGCGGAGGCAGGAGACTCACTTGAGCCCAGGAATTGGAGGTTGCCATGAGCTGTGATGCCACGGCACTCTATCCAGGGTGACAGCTTGAGGCTCTGTCTCAAAAAAAAAAAAAAAAAAAAGAAAGAAACCAAACCCTGGTTATCATGTCAGCATCAAAACCACATCAATGGCTGGGCGCAGTGGCTCATACCTATAATCCCAGCACTCTTGGAGGCCGAGGCAGACGGAATGCTTAAGCTCAAGAGTTTGAGACCAGCTTGAGCAAGCTTGAGACCCTGTCTCTACTAAAAATAGAAAAATTACCTGGGTGTGGTGGTGTGCACCTGTAGTCCCAGTTACTTGGGAGGCTGAGGCAAGAGGATCAGCTGAGCCCAGGAGTTTGAAGTTGTTGTGAGCTGTGACACCACAGCACTTTACCCAGGGCCAAAGAATGAGACTCTGTCTCAAAACAACAACCACCACCACCACCACCACTATTCCCACCACCAAATCTACTTAACCATTTGGTTGTTTATATCTGGTTACAAAGGCTAGGTCTGCCATCTAAGACAAGCACAGGATCAGAGACTGCATCATCGAAAACTTTTCTGTAATATATTAGATGATCTTTCTCAGAATCCATCCCACTTTTAATATCATTAATCTTCAAAAAAGGCAGCATAATGGTTGAGAATAGTGGCTTACAACTGCAATTCCAGCACTTTGAGAAGTTGAGGTGAGAGTATTTCTTGAGGCTATGGGTTTGAGACCAGCCTGACACAAAAGCAAGACTCCATCTTACAGAAAATTAAAAAAATTATCTGGGTGTTGTGACACGTGCCTGTAGTCCTAGCTACTTGGGGAAATGAGGCAGAAAGATTAAGGGCTTTCTGGGCATTGGCATCAATAAGTTGGGCAAACATTTAACTACACTAGTCTATTATAAGAAAGTTTGCACTGGAAGAGACAAAGATGGGGAAAGTAACTAACTTTTTTTAAACAAGCACCACATATCAAGTGTTAGGTTATCAGGTATAAAATATACATGTGTCCTCTCATTCAATCCTCATAACAACCCTGTGAGCCAAGTATCCTGATTAACATACATGACTATAGATAACATGCATAATTAACATTAAGTAGAAATTGGGGTATCAGGAATAATAATTTACACTAGTTTTACAAAATAAAAAGAAGTAATTTAGACAAATAAAAATAGCTGGGCTGATATTTAAACTCAAAGTTGACTGACTCTAAACACATACTATTAATATTATTCTAAGATCAGAGTATAAACTAAGCTAATCAATTCAGCTTGCTGAAGAAATTTGAGTCCTCTGATAGGAAATCAACTCTTGATTACTGAAACTCAAAATTTTTGTGAAGACACTACCTAACAGTTGTCTTGAGCTAGTAACATTTTGCTGCCAACATTTCCTTTAAAGGCTCCTACTACTTCTTTGGTAATTTTTTTTTTTTTTTAAGAGATAGGCTCTCATTCTGTTGCCCAGAACAGAGTGCAGTGGTGTCATCAAAATTCATTGCAACCTCAAATTTCTGGGCTCAAAGTGATCCTCCTGTCTCAGCCTTCTGAGTAGCTGGGACTATAGGCATGCACCATCACACCAGGCTAATTTATTAATGTTAAGTGGTGATTGTCTACCATAGGCTCATAAAGAAACATTTTATAACTATTGGGGCTAATTACTCACTGTGATTAGGTCATCTCTTGCTCTTAGCACTTTGAGTCTTGCTTGATTCATCAAATTGGACATCTGACTGCAAAAAGGTATGGAAAAATAGTATCAGTACAGCAAAAAAGCTATAGAGAAATATTACCACTTCCTATGTATGTACAATGAACATATGATAAACAACAAATACTTCTTTTTCTAATGGACCAAAGAAAACTGTACTGAAATACATTTAGTGTTTTCTACCAACTTATTTTCGAAGATAAGAAAATAGGCCGGGTGAGGTGGCTCCCACACCTATAATTCTAGCACTCTGGGAGGCTGAGGGGAGTGAATTGTTTGAGTTCAGGAGTTTGAGACCAGCCTAAGCAAGAGCAAGACCCTGTCTCTAAAAATAGCCAGGAATTGTGGCAGGCGCCTGTAGTCCCAGCTACTTGGGAGATGGAGGAAAGAGGATTACTTGAGCCCAAGAGTTTGAGGTTGCTGTGAGCTATGACCCCATAGCACTCTACCAAGGGTGTCAAAGTGAGACTCTTGTCTCAAAAAAAAAAAACAAACAAACAACAACAACAACAAAAAACAAAGATAAGAAAATATTGAGTGCTCCATTACAAGGTAAACACTTTCCTATCAGTTATTCATTAGTTATTGCAATCTAATCTTTTGGTAATCCCATGAGGCTTCCATTTTTGCAAATGCAGAAAAAAAGTTAAACTTGTTAAGACCTGGACTCACATGTGCCTGACTCCCAAAAGGTTTCAGCCACCTTTTTTTTTCTTTTGAGACAGGTTTCACTGTCTCCTAGGATAGAATACAGTGGTGTCATCACAACTCAACGCAACCTCAAACTTTGAGGCTGAAGGTATTCTCTTGCCTCAGGCTCCCAAGTAGCTGAGATTATAGGTAGATGCCACCACACCTGGGTATTTTTCTTTTTTTTTTTTGGTAGAGACGAGGTCTTGCGATGTTGTCCAGGCAGATCTGAAACTCTTGGCCTCAAGTGATCCTCCTGTCTCAGTCTCCCAGGATTAGATCATAAACCAGTGCACCCAGCTTCTCAGTACATTTTTTTGTTTGTTTGAGACAGAGCCTTAAGCTGTTGCCCTGGGTAGAGTGCCGTAGCATCACAGCTCACAGCAACCTTCAACTCCTGGGCTCAAGCAATTCTTCTACCTCTGCCTCCCAAGTAGGTGGGACTACAGGTGCCTGCCACAATCCCCGGCTATTTTTTGGTTGCAACCGTCATTGTTGTTTGGTGGGCCCAGGCTGAATTTGAACCCGCAAACTCAGCTGTACGTGACTGGTGCCTTTACCACTTGAGCCACAGGCGCTGAGCCTAAATTTTTTTTTTTTTTTTCTTTTGGAGGCAGAGTCTTACCTTGTCGCCCTGGGTAGTGCTGTGGCATCACAGCTCATAGCAACCTCAAACTCCTGGGCTCAAGTGATTCTCTTGCCTCAGCCTCCCAAGTAGCTGGGACTATAGGCACCCACAACATCCGGCTATTTCTAGAGACGAGGTCTGGCTCTGGCTCAGGCTGGTCTGGAACCTGTGAGCTCAGGCATTCCACCTGCTTTGGCCTCCCAGAGTGCTAGGATTACAGACGTGAGCCACCACGCCAGGCCTTCTCAGTGACTTTTTTTTTTTTTGAGACAGAGTCTCACTATGTCGCCCTTGGTAGAGTGCCGTGGCGTCACAGCTCACAGCAACTTCAAACTCTTGGTCTTAAGTGATTCTCTTGCCTCAGCCACCCAAGTAGGTCGGACTACAGGTGGCCCGCCACAACACCCGGCTATTTTTTTTTTTGCAGTTGTTTAGCTGACTCGGGTGGGGTGCGAACCCGCCACCCTCAGTGTATGTGGCTGGCACCGTAACCACTGTGCTATAGGCACTGAGCCTTCAATGACTTTTGAAAGCTTCCTCAGCTTAATTCTGTGACCAGGGCTCACTTACATTTTCTTCTGCTGCTCAATCTGCTTCTCTTTCTTCTCATAGTATTCCATAATCTTCAGTCTTTGGGTTTGCACAAGCCGACCTTTTTCAATGTTGAATTCTTCTTCTGCCTACAGGACAAAAGAGTTAATATTTTATTTTTTATTTTTTGTTTTTTTGAGACAGAGCTTCAAGCTGTCGCCCTGGGTAGAGTGCTATGGCATCACAACTCACAGCAACCTCCAACTCCTGGGCTTAAGCAATTCTCTTGCCTTAGTCTCCCAGGTAGCTGGGACTATAGGTGCCTGCCACAATGTCGAGCTTTTTTTTTTGGTTGTAGTTGTCATTGTTGTTTGGCAGGCCTGGGCTAGATTCAAACCTGCCAGCTCTGGTGTATATGGTTGGCGTCTTAGTTGCTTCAGCTACAGGCGCCAAGCCAGAGTTATTATTTTAATTCATTACATCAGGTTTTTTTTTTTTTTTTTTTTTGAGACAAAGTCTCACTATGTTGCCCTCAGTAGAGTGCCTTAGCGTCACAGCTCTCATTAACCTCAAACTCTTGGGCTTACATGATTCTCTTGCCTCAGCTTCTCAAGTAGCTGGGACTATAGGCGCCTGCCACCAGGCCTGGCTATTTCTCGGTTGCAGTTGTCATTGTTGTTTAGCAGGCCTGGACCGGGCTCAAATCCACCAGCCTTAGTGTATGTGGCCAGTACCTTACTCACTGAGCTACAGGCACCGAGTCAGACTATTTTTTTTTTTTTTTTTTAAGAGACAGAACCTCAAGCTGTCACCCTAGGTAGAGTGCCGTGGCATCACAGCTCACGGCAACCTCTAACTCTTGGGCTTAAGTGATTCTCTTGCCTCAGCCTCCCAAGTAGCTGGGATTACAGGTGCCTGTCACAACGCCAGGCTATATTTTTGGTAGCAGTTGTCATTGTTGTTTGGCAGGCCTAGGCTGGATTCGAACCTGTCAGCTCTGGTGTATGAGGCTGGTGCCTTAGCTGCTTGAGCTGTAGGCACTCAGACAGATTTTGTTTTTTTCTTTTAAGACAGAGTCTTACTCTGCAGTCCTGGGTACAGTGCCATGGCCTTATAGCTCACAGCAACCTCAAACTCTTGGGTTCAAGTGATCCTCGTACCTCAGCCTCCTAGCTGGGACTAGAGGCATGCACCACTAGGCCTGGCTAATTTTCCTATTTTTAGTAGAGATGTGGTCTCGCTGTTGCTCAGATTGGTCTTGAACTCCTGAGCTCAAAGGATCCACCTACCTTGGTCCCCAGAGTGCCAGGAATATGGCAATGAGCCACCTCACCCAGTCACTACATCAGATTTTGATGAACAATTTTACTTGAAGCAGGTGGTGACCAGGAGTACTTGCATCTGATCACTTATTCCGTATGTAAAATGGAAAATTTATTGTGACTCATTTTTGAACAATACTTCTAATTTATTCAAAAGACCAGCAATTTTCCTGATAAACAATGAATCAGAAGACTACATATTTGATCAAAGATAATAACACCCAGCAAAAAGTTAGAAAGGATATAATCGGATAGGAAATTCTATTCATGAGAAAAATTATTATATTCTAAATTTAATCCACTTGCTTATTAGCAGGCTAACAAAAGGACAGAATTTTGGAGTTAATTTGATTAAATTTTTTAGAGGCAGGGTATTGCTCTATGACTGAGGCTGAAGTACAATGGTGTCATCACAACACACTGCAACCTCATACTCCTGAGCAAGAGATCCTCCTGCTCCAGCCTCCAGAGTGGCCAGGACTATAGGCACATGGCATCATTAGCAGCTAATATAAAAAAAATCTGAGGGCAGTGCCTATGGCTCAAGGAGTAGGGTGCAGGCTCCATATACCAGGGGTGGCAGGTTTAAGACCAGCCCCCACCAAAACTACAAAAAAAAAAAAATCTGACTAGGCGAGGTGGCATCATGCCTATAATCCTAGCACTCAGGAAGGCTGAGGCATCACCAGTTCAAGACCAGCCTGATCAAAAAGTAAGACCCTGTCTTTACTTAAAAAAAAAAAAAAAAACAGAAAAACTCAGACAAGAGGATCACTTGAACCCAAAGGTTGGAGGTTTGCAGGAAGCACTTGTGACTCATTGTGTAGGGCACTGGCCCTAAGGGTGGTGGGTTCAAACCCAGCTCCGGCCAAACTGCAACAAAAAAATAGCCAGGCATTGAGCGGCACCTGTGGCTCAGTGAGTAGGGCACCAGCCCCATATACCAAGGGTGGCAGGTTCAGACCCAGCCCCGGCCAAACTGCAAAAAAAAAAAAAAAGAAAGAAAGAAAGAAAAGCTGGGCATTGTGGCAGGTGCCTGTAGTCCTGGGTACTTGGGAAGTTGAGGCAGGAGAATCGCCTAAGCCCAAGAGCTGGAGGTTGCTGTGAGCTGTGATGCCATAGCACTTTACTGAGGGCAACAGAGTGAGACTCTGTCTCTTAAAAAAAAAAAAAAAAAAAATTGCTGGGCATTGTGGCGGGCACCTATAGTCCCAGCTACTCGGGAGGCTGAGGCAGGAGAATCAGGTACCTAAGTCCAAGAGCTGGAGGTTGCTGTGATCTGTGAGGCCATGGCAGTCTACCAAGGGCAACAAAGTGAGACTCTGTCTCCAAAAAAAAAAAAAAGGTTGCTGTGAGCTATTACGCCACAGCACTCTACCCAGGGTGACAGCTTAAGACTCTGTCTCAAAAAGAAATCTTTTTAGGCTCGGCGCCTATGGCTCAAGCAGCTAAGGCACCAGCCACATACACCTGAGCTGGTGGGTTCAAATCCAGCCTGGGCTCACCAAACAACAATGACGGTTGCAGTAAAAAATAGCCGGGTGTTGTGCGGGCGCCTGTAGTCCCAGCTACTTGGGAAGCGGAGGCAGAAGAATTGCTTGAGCCCAGGAGTTGGAGGTTGCTATGAGCTGTGATACCCAGGGCAACAGCTTGAGGCTCTGTCTCAAAAAAAAAAAAAAATATTTTTAGAGGCCAGGTGCGGTGGCTCACGCTTATAATCCTAATACTCTGAGAGCCCAAGGTGGGTGGATTCCTTTAGCTCAGGAGTTCAAGACCAGCCTGAGCAAAGTGAGACCCCATCTCTATAAATAGAAAAAAAAGTTAGCCAGGCATTGTGGCAGGCACCTGTAGCCCCAGCTATTTGGGAGGCTAAGGTAAGAGAATCACCTGGGCCCAACAGTTTGAGGTTGCTGTGAACTAAGACACCACAGCACTCAACCCCAGGGCAACTGAGTAAGACTATCTCCATAGGCTCAGCACCTGTGGCTCAACGGGTTAAGGCACCAGCCACGTACACTTGAGCTGGCAGGTTCAAATCCAGCCCGGGCCTGCCAAACAACAATGACGATTGCAACCAAAAAATGGCCGGGGGTTGTGGCAGGTGCCTGTAGTCCCAGCTACTTGGGAGGTGGAGGCAAGAGACTTGCTCGAGCCCAGGAATTGGAGGTTGCTGTGAGCAGTGATGGCCACAGCACTCTATCCAGGGTGACAGCTTGAGGCTCTGTCTCAAAAAAAAAAAAAGACTATCTCAATAAAAAATTCTTTTCAGGCTTGACCCCTGTAGCTCAGTGATTAGGGCACCAATGACATACACCCAGGCTGGCGGGTTCAAACATGGCTTGGGCATGCTAACAACAATGACAACAACCACCACAAAAATAACTGGGCATCGTGGTGGGCGCCTTTAGTCCCAGCTACTAGGGAGGCTGAGGGAAAAGAATCGCTTAAGCCCAAGAGTTTGAGGTTGCTGTGAGCTGTGATGCCATAGCACTTTACCAAGAGCGATATAGTAAGACTCTGTCTCCAAAAAAAAAGAAAAAAATCTTGCAGAGACAAGGTCTTGCCAGGTTGCCAGGGCTGGTCTTGAACCCCCGTCTCAAGTGATCCTCCCATCTCAGCCTCCCAAGTTGTTGGGATTACAGGAGTAAGCCACCATACGTGGCCTAGAATTTGGGAGGTTCAAGATCTGGATTACTGTCTATAAAATTCGGTCAAGGGCTGGGCTTTGATTATTTGACTATTATTTAACATTAAAGTTACAGACATGTATTATTTCTATGCAGTGCAATGTTAATTGTACTAATAATATCAATTAGGAAAGCAAAAAAAATGAAATTTTGATAAATTCTCAAAACTAGAAAATCGATCTCACCTTTGCATCTATTTCTTCTGCTTTTTCATTGGCTTCTTGTTCAATGAAAGCCATCATATGCTTAATCTGTAAGAGAAAAAGGTTCTTTTTGAATTCAGCAAGAGAAGAAAACACGGCATGTTTTTTGATTTGTTCGATGATCAGTCGTTTGTTCCATATTATGTGCTAGGTGCTAAGTACGAGAATAAAGAGATAGTTTCTGGCATCTGGAAATGTATAATCTGGATTTGTTCTAGCAGATACATCAGATGCAATATTCAATAATGCTGACAAAGAGGACAGCATCCTACTTTCAAAGAACTTGGAATACATGGGATACATGAGATACTATGTACCTCCCTCCACTTCATACCAGGCAGCACCCTCTAGTTCTCTTCTCCAACTCTGAGGAAATACAGCAGAGCTATAGCTAAGTTCGTTCTTCCCTCTTACTCTCAATATACTTCCGTCTGACTTCTGCTGTCCACAGAACTCTCATAAAGTGACAGTAATCTCCTTGCCCTTGAATATTGGCATTATCTCTCTTACTCTTTTGGCATCCTTTTCTTCTCAAATAATCTCTTGCTTTTGCTTTCATGACTTCCCTTCTGTTCTCTTCTTCAGTCTCCTGTGAGGTCACCTATTGCGTGAGAGACACGAGGGGCTGCAGCTTTGCCTCAGGTGTAAATTTGCACTGTAATGTTAAGAAGGGCACAAGAAACAGGCTACAAGCTCTGTTGTGGCATGTAACAAATTAACTTTATTTCTGACCACCTTATATACATTGGCAGTCATGTGCACACTTAATCTATGATTTACAACATTCACCATTATCTAACTTCCTCTATCTAACTCTAAAGCTCAGTGGCAGACATCACGTCTGCAAACCAG
>CAUYRH010022181.1:0-10995 GCA_963574655.1 Perodicticus potto
GTATATATATCAAAACTACTTCACACATTAAAAATCTATTAATAAGTAAAATAACATGTTTTTTCCCTAACATTTGCCTGGAGAATGCAATCTCTCCATTATCTGAAGGCTTTTACTTTTTTTTTTTTTTTTTTTTTTTGATACAGAGCCTCAAGCTGTCACCCTGGATAGAGTGCTGTGGCATCACGGCGCACAGCAACCACCAATTCCTGGGCTCAGGCGAGTCTCTTGCCTCCGCCTCCCAAGTAGCTGGGACTACAGGTGCCCGCCACAATGCCCGGCCCTTTTTTGGTTGCAGCCATCATTGTTGTTTGGCGGCCCAGGCTGGATTCGAACCTACCAGCTCAGGTGTACGTGGCTGGCGCCTTAGCCCATTGACCCACAGGCACCGAGCCCACTTTTACTTTTTGGCCATGTTTTTCCATATTTCTGGAATGACCTATCTCAGAAACTTCCTCTGTCCTCTCTAATCCTACATTCAAGAAGGTAGTGGATTTCCAGCTTCACTGACTCTTCTTATACCAAAATCTGCTATGCCTTTCATTCATTCAAATCTTATTGTTACAATATATACAATGGAAACCTATAATCTTTCCTATTACTGTATTTATATTTAGAATTGTTTCAATTGTGCATTTTTATGGTTCCTGCTCATTTTTACACTAGGGTTGAATCGATATGTTTAAGACCCTGTAGAGTAATGTATTATTAAGCAGGATTGCACCACGCCTACCTCGGTATAAGGAAGAGCACATGAATGTGGCTGAAAAAGTGGGCTGGGGTTTGGAGGATGATTATAGCCCTGGTCCTACCACTAACTAGCTATTTGGCAGGGACACTGTGCTTCACCTCTTTAGGTTACGTTTCCTAAAGATAGATTAAATTTCATATTAACTAACGTATGCCTCATGTTCCATTATTGGAATGGCAATGGCCTAGGAGTTATTTAGGTCCTACGGCTCAATCCCTGAGGTCTGATTATTCACACGCATCTGCCTCTACAGGGTACATGCCATCACATGGTGCACAGAGTTAGTCAGGGCTGCAGATACTGGCAGTCTGGGAGCTTACCAAAAAGTCATGCAAAAAAATTAAAAACTTTCACCCTCTGGCATAAAGGAGTTAAAGCACTCTCAACTTTTAGATTATTTGAGTAGTGATCACTAGATGGAACTCAAGAACCCATGTCCACACTTGTGCAATAAATAGGGTGGAGAGATAGATTTCCCTGTGCTTAATGCAACAGTCCAGTATGTAGGAAGGACAAGAGACGTCACCCCGTCACACAATGGTGTCCTTGTGTATTTGACCTCTGGAGTAGGAAGTTAATGATCAGAGGAAGTCCGACCAAAGCAAAAGCTATAGACATTTTCTGTTCTCCTCTTTATTAAACCCCAAGGCTCTTTAACAAGCAGTATATAAATTCTGTATGATTTTTCTGTGTTATTTGGACTGAAACTTATTCAGATATTTATGTATTTGACCTCTGGAGTAGGAAGTTAATGATCAGAGGAAGTCAGACCAAAGCAAAAGCCATAGACATTTTCTGTTCTCCTCTTTACTAAACCCCAAGGCTCTTTAACAAGAAGTATATAAATTCTGTATGATTTTTCTGTGTTATCTGGACTGAAACTTATTCAAATATTTCTCCACATGTTTTTAGCCAAATACGCTAAATGGGTGCTGTTTTGAGAAAGGGGGGATTCTCATCCCTTAATTCAAAGGCATTAAAGGATATGGAGAGAATTTGAATTTTTTAAAATTTGAAAATGAAGTTTCTGAGATTGATCAAAATGGATGAGAAGAAAACCTATCAAGCTGTAAGTAGATTAAGAAACCATTATTTGGCTCGGCGCCTGTGGCTCAACAGGCTAAGGCGCCAGCCACGTACACCTGAGCTGGCGGGTTTGAATCCAGCCTGGGCCCGCCAAACAACAATGACGACTGCAACCAAAAAATGGCCCGGCGTTGTGGCGGGCACCTGCAGTCCCAGCTATTTGGGAGGCGGAGGCAAGAGACTCGCTTGAGCCCAGGAATTGGAGGTTGCTGTGAGCTGTAATGCCAGGGCACTCTATCCAGGGTGACAGCTTGAGGCTCTGTCTCAAAAAAAAAAAAAAAAAAAGAAACCATTATTTGTATCCCTTTTGTATGTTAATAAATCAACTGTTAACATTTATTGAACACAGAAACATCAAACACTACAGCATTACTGATTCCTTAGTTTTACAAATCACACATCAAAATGAGTGACATTCCATGTGCTCCCTGAATAATCCTTTCCTTTTCACACTGAAATGTCCTACTGAACATTTCAAAACATTCTGTAGAGTGACTTCAGCGTCTCTGTGGGTGTTTCCTTCTAGTGCCAACCTTTACTTGTCAGAAACTTCCTGGTTGGAGTTCTCACTACATGTTCTAGAATATATTTAGATCCTTAAGAATGATGATGATGGTGTATGAAAATGTGACTGATACACTTCAAATATCTCAATATTGTTCAGGTTTATTAAATGCATTGAGAAAGTACTACTGGGCAGAAATTTCAACAGTTAATTTTAATGTCATTTTATAGATGATGAAACAAAATCTTAATAATACAAGTGGCAAAGCCAGAATCCAAAAAGGAGTCTTTTGATTTCAAGTGCAGTTCTTGCCAACACACAGTGATGGAGGCTGTTCTCCATCGCCTAAGCCTTAGCATGGAGGGTAGCACTCCACACACGTGAGCTGTAGGGAAGCTTTGGGACAGTCCCCACCACCCTTGTTGGAGCTGTTCTCTTTGTCTTCCCCATCACAATTATTATTCTTTTTCCCCAGCAAAGAATCTGCTAGGGGATTACACAGTAGTACAATCACTTGCAATCAATAGTGCAACGGGACATAACCTCCCTAACTGGTAGCAAAGCAAATGAAGGGAAAAAATGTTATAAAGCTTTGGCAAATAGCAACAAAATTACTAAAAAGAAAATTCTCCTGAACCCAAACCAGAGAAAACAAAAAGTATCTGAGGGACTTAGGCTGCAACTCACCAAGACCTGTTTTCTTAAAAAGGAAAATTGAAGATAGTGAATTCTCTGAGCTGCTTCAGGTAGGAGTTTTGAGTGTTTGTCTTTTTTGCCCACAGACAGAGTAGGATGTGGCCTGGCTTCAGGTGATTCTGATCCAAGCAGCTAATCCTAACTGCTCGGTTAGGAAGTTCTCCATTCATTCAAGAGAGGAGAGAAGAGAGGCATGAATGTGGAAAAGGGTATTGAAATTTTCCCCTACGTCTTCATAAACTTGACATCTGTCATCGTTACTTCTGCAGTTTAAGAAACAAGTTTCAGCCCTATAAATTTCACATCAAACTGAGGGTATTATCCTTTGAAGGGAAGTGTCTCTCGAGGAAAGCGTAGGTCCCTTCCAGGTGGAGAGAAACTGGGCTCTGTGCTCCAGGTATGCTGAGCCGCAGGTAGGGGAGAGACCAGGCCATTGTACTTTATTTTCCTAGGATGTCCCATCCCCATTCCATTGTGTGAACAAGAGCCAAGTCTCGGTCTGTTAGCCCCGTCTACTGACAGAGACTTAGCAGGTCTTTTTATTTTGGCAAAGTCTTAAACAAAAGAGAAGTTTCATTGCACTAATTACTTTTTCTCTTATAATATCTCAGGCTCAACACAACTTACTGAACAGTCAGTGAGAAGGCTGACTAGTCCCTCCCACCTCCCCCAGCTATCTAGTTACCTAGTCTATCTGCTTGGCCCTGTTCAATGGGAAGAAATTCCTTCTTGACCTCAGCATTGCTTTTGACAATTACCAATGGCTCAGGAGACCTAGGATGCTTCATCCTGTCTCACAGTGTCACCATGGAGGTCTTTCTTATCCAGAATAAGAATGAGAGCTGGTTGTTGTTGTTATTGTTGTTTAAGGCTGTAATAAGCTACCTTGTCTCCATGAGATTCTCTAACAGTGAATTCCACAGATTAATTACCTCATCTATTTAAAAGTTTTTAAAAGTTTCCTCTTTATCACTTAAAGCATGTTACTTTGGCATTGCCCTCAAGAGGACTGGCAGAGGTCACCCGGCTGATTTTAATTAAAGGATTTTTGTGTCGACAGCAGAGAAGAACAGTCTCACTTCTCTAGCTCAGCAGGAGACTTTGATTAAAGTGAGAAATAGTCATTATCCCGGGAGCATGTTCTCCTCCTGTCTCCTCTCCCAGACCTTCTGCAGGTGCCCCCACACCAAGGGGTCCAGGAAGGAGACGCTACACTTGGGTATGACCATGACCCGTCTGCACAAGAGGGAGAAGACTTGCTCACAAGGAAAGACGGCCTCTGTCTGGAGCTTAAAAACCACTTACATAAAGTGTAAGTGGCCTCACTAAAAAGCTGTGAAATTTTAAAAACTCAACTAGACAGTCCTTTTTCCCCCCAATTCCCAAAAAGTATTTCTATTTACTGAGTTAATCACAAAGTTTTACTTGTTTAATTTTTGTTCAATTCTTTTATGGATAGAAAACATAGTTACAAGAGGATATCATGAAAATGATCTTCCTGCCACCTGAGTGCCCTGGCCACCCGTATCCAATTTTCGTGCATACCCTTGCAAAGATATTTTACTCAGTTACAGGCTCAAGGGTCTATGTGTATGTATCTATTGTTTATCTAAAGTTCATATCTAACCATGTGTCCTGTGTTTAATCTGACAACCCTATGCTGACTGTAACCCTAAACTTGGTTCCCTCTGTGCCATGCTGAGAGTACAAATCACCCGTGTGGGACAGGAGGAAAGAGCAGCCTGGTGTGTTTGGAAACTCTGGGCCACATATAAACATGTATATATACATATATTACCACTTGTATACGCACATAGCTATAATGATTTATATACATTATGTAGATCAATATGAGTTCACGCAAATATCTTTGACTCTAATCCAGAACCATAGGGGGCCTTCTGGGCTTCCCTCTTTCCTTTCTATAACTTCCTTCTCCAACAATTGAAAACTCTGGTCTCTTCTATTCATTAACTTTTTTGCCCATTATTACTGAGCTGTTTCAGAATTATTAACTCTGGCCCGGCACAGTGGCTCATGGCTGTAATTCTAGCACTCTGGGAGGTTGAAGCAGAGGATCACTTGAGCTCAGGAGTTTGATACTATCCTGGGTGAGACCCTGTTTCTACAAAAAAACGGAAAACTTAGCTATGCATGGTGGCATACACTTGTACTCCCAGTGACTCAGGAGGCTAAGGCAGGAGGATCACTTGAGACCAGGAGTTTGAGGTTGCAGTGAATTACAGATGAGGCTACTGCACTCTAGAATTGTGAAGCCCTACCTCCATGAAAAATAAATTTACCGAATGGTGAACAGTGTTTCGCTACAGTTCCTTTTATCTTTGGCCTTAAAATTACAAGTCGAAATGGTATTTGCAAAGTTATTTTGTTTGATGTTAACTCCTACAAAGCCTGTTCCAGCCAAGAGAAGCCAGAATTTTGGACCTGGGTGAGGTCAATTAGGTCAAGCCACCTTCTATGTGGTCGCCCGTATGGCTTAGTAAACTCAACCTCTCAATCAGGTTCCTCCTTTCTTCACTGTCCAAATCAGTGGTGGTGCCTCTCTAAAGTCTTTCCAGACTTGCAATTAGGGTCCTGTAGCCCTTGAACCCTGAACGTATAGATTTGGTTCATGGATGTGTGTCTCTGCTGTATTGGGAGGATCCTATGGGCAGGAAATACAATTTGTACTCCCACAATATTTAGCAGAGAGATTTGGCCTATACACTGAATGGGAAGCTGATGATAGAAAAATGGGTCTTTGAAAAGGGTACAGAATGAGTATGGTCTCAGAAACAGGAGTAAGATATGATGTGCGTCCTGGGTGCATGGAAGACTGAAAATAGGAGGAGATGAGGTTAGAAATGCAGGAAAGGGAAAGGACATGGAGGGTCTTCAATGTCAGGCTCAAGGGTTTGGACTTTATTGTGCATTCATTGAAACCAGTTAAAGACAAGTCTGATTAAAATGGTAAGACCCATCTCTGTCTGAACATGAATCAGTGCTGAGTAATTTAGTACTGTATCTTCCCTCTATTTATTTGGAAACATATAAACCTATCTTTCAGTATAAAAGGGCACTGGGTCACATTTAAGTGACACATTTCCTCCAGAAATCCAGGGAGCCTCAGGAAGTGGTAGGGATGACTCAGCAAGGGACGTCCTCCTGCAGATGGTGGTTGTGAATGAATGGAAGCTTCTTGTAAGGCTATAAAGAACAGTCTTTCCACAATTTCTCTTGGTGCTCACTCAGCCTTCTCCCACATGGCAACTTGAGGGAGGAGGAGGAGAAGACTAGATGGGAATAAATGCGGAAGATTTGGGGTCTGTTTGGTAAATCTTCATCCTGAAGGCTTTCTGAAGGCGCTGAACTGCCTAGAGAGGCTTTACTTACCAAAGAAAAGGTAGACATGGGCAGTTAGTGTGATTCTTTGATTACTTATGATAAAAAAGAAAAATATGATGGGTTTTTCTAGTCCCAGTAACCCAGGGGTAACTGTAATCTTAGAATCAGAAGGGTCTCAACGTCTCTGGAAGTCCACTTCTATTGTTATTTTAGGTAACTTATTCTAAATTGTGCAGGTATATTTTACTTGATTTACTTAATGTCTATAACAGACCTTTTGAGATTTGTCTTTATTTTGTATAACTTTTACAAAATTAAGATTATTATCAATGTAGCGTAAAGAATAAACATATGAGCTATGAAACCAGATTGACTGAGTTCTGGTCCTGATTTCTCCACTGCTTAACCTTGGGCAAGTTATTTAACCTCCGCCTCAGTTTCATCATTTATAAGAGGAAGATAATAATTTACTTGCTTTGTAGGTTTTTGTCAGAATTAAATGGAGGAAATCCATTGTCCATTTACTAAAAGTAAAGCCCTTAGAATAGTGTTTGCTATATAAATACTAGCAAGTAGTGTATGATAAATGAGCAGCTAAAGGTTAAGTGACTTAGGTAGTTATCCAGCAACTCAACCACAATTGGCGTTTCTTGTTTTGAGACAGTCTATTGAAGTGACTGATATTTTTTAAGACCAGAGGTCAGCAAACTTTTTCTTAAAGGGCCAGATGATAAACATTTTGTGCCTTGTAGATCTTAAAGTCTGTGTTATTCCTTTTGGGGGCAAGACACGATTGTAGGAGGAACTTTGCCTAACAAATGCAATCACTGGTTTCTTGTACCCTCAATGAATCCCCAACAATAAATAAAATAATAAAATAAGTCTGTGTTATTACTGCTCAAATCTATCATTGTGTATTGCAAAAAATCACTTGTAGGCAAAATGTAAATGATTGGGTGTGACTGCGTTCCTGCTTACAGACCCTTGCTTGGTTTAGACTCTTAAGTCACATCTGAAAGGAGACTTTGGATTCCATTTAGTTTTGAACCATGAAAAATTATTATATTATTATTTATTATTATAATAAACAGTAACTTCACTTCCTAAGAATTATGTTTAACATGTCAATTATAGTGCTTATGCTTTAGAACAGGGTGTCCGATCTCCCGTCCGCAGGCTGCATGCAGCTCAGAATGGCTACGAATGCACCCCAACACAAAATCATAAACTAACTGAAAACATTGAGTGTTTTTGTGGTGGGGTTTTGTGTGTGTGTGTGTGTGTGAAACTCAACTGCGCAATTCTCAAGTGTGACCTTTGTAGACAACACCATGTTACAATGTCATATAAAAAAAGCAAACTACACTCTCACTGTTTGTATACCTGGGTGACTTCAGTTTCACAGCGGCGTGTGGCTTCCAGTGCGTTGTCTTCCAAACACAGACAGTCTAATAGACACCATCGGATGGTGGATGTGCTAGGGGTGACTTTTCAAGGGACAGATTATCAACAAAATTTCAACCTCCCACCGCAACATTAGGCATTTAATGTTATCTAGAAGTCAGGTAGGCATTCTTATTTGATTATTGAGGGTCCTTCCACACCTTGATACTGTCTCACCCTTCACCTGCCACACTTCACAATTGGCTGCCCACCCCCTCCTGCATCAGCAGCAAAGATGTGGAAGGGCCACACCTTCTGTTTTGTTCTCTATTTTCCTGTCAATTAATTTTCATAACAAAAGTAAATATAGTTCCTTATCTATTTTTTTTTTTAAATCCCAGGATGGTCTCAATGACATCTCAAAAGAAAACAGAACCTGAAAAAAGAAAAATTATGGGTGAAGGAAGATTATTCAATGAAAAGTGGAAAGATGACTACTTTTTTATCAAGGCAAATAAATAGTAAGTCCACTGTGCTTAATTTGTAGGGAATGTGTGCAAGTTTTCAAAGACTACAATTTGAGGCTCGGTGCCTATGGCTCAACAGGCTAAGGTGCTGCCACATACACCTGAGCTGGCAGGTTCGAATCCAGCCCGGGCCCGCCAAACACCAATGAGGGCTGCAACCAAAAAATGGCCGGGCGTCGTGGCGGGCACCTTTAGTCCCAGCTACTTGGGAGGCGGAGGCAAGAGACTTGCCTGAGCCCAGGAATTGGAGGTTGCTGTGAGCTGTGATGCCACAGCACTCTATCCAGGGTGTCAGCTTGAGGCTCTGTCTCAAAGAAAAAAAAAAAAGACTACAATTTGAAAAGGCATTATATATGAAAATATGCAGCCAAATTTGATGCCTCTGAAGGATTATGTCCTTAGGACAAAATTGTGGAACTGAAAAGAAGTCTGTCTTTTGGGGGGCGGGGGGTTGTTTTGCTTTGTTTTGCTTTTTTGCAGTTTTTGTCCAGGGCTGGGTTTGAACCTGCCACCTCTGGTATATGGGGCCCGCGCCCTACTCCTTTGAGCTACAGGCGCCGCCCAAGAAGTCTGTCTTCTTAACAAACATTTTTTTTTAAGTTGCAACTCTGATGGATTCTATTGTAAAAGCTAGTTGGGTGGGAGCATACTTAATAGCAAAAAAATTTAAAAACACTTACTGATAGCATGTTTATTAAGCAATGTATGGAAATCATGGTTTATACTATTTGCCCTGGAAAAAAGGGGGCATATTTCCCAAATCAGTTTGTCTCACCAGACTATAGCCAGGCAAATTGAAGGAACTGTAAAATCTATAAGAAGTTTGGAGAATAAAGCTGCTAATTAAAAATTTTTTGTTTTGACGATAGATGACAGCACTGATGCTATTACAAATACAGCTGGACTTGCCATTTTTATTAGAGGTATTGATGACAGTTGCAATGTCACTAAAGAATTGCTTCTATTAATGCCATTAAAAGACACAATTAAATGAAGACATTTATATGAAGCAATAAAAAATATGTTAAAGCGATTTTCCTTGTCCATTGCCAACATATCTGACATAGTTACTGATAGTGCCCTGGCAATTGTAGGTAAAAGAGGACTTATAAAAATAATATAAGATGATGCAATTGCCATCCAAAACTCATGTTTGATAAACTGTCATTGTATAGTACATCAAGAAAATTTATGTGCAAAAAATTTAAAAATGGATAAGGTCATGCAAATCATCATCGAGGCTGAATTTCATAAGGGCCAAGGGGTTGAGTCATAGGCAGTTCCAGGAATTCCTCAAAAGTGTTGATGCCAACTATGTATGGCATCATCATTTACTTTTTGAAAATAAAATTGCTAAGTTGAGACCAAGTGTTGAAAATATTTTATGACTTGCAACATGTTATCCAGTCATTTATGGTATCAAAAACCAAATTTGTGCCAGAACTTTATGATAAAAACTGGCTCACAGATTTAGCATTTTTAATGGATTTAACTACTCATTTAAATGAGTTAAGCATGCGTCTTCAAGGTGAAAACCGACTTATCAATACAATGTTTCAAATCATAACAGCATTCCAAACAAAACTGAAATTATGACAAGCTCAAATCAAGGCAAATAATTTTATGCATTTTGACACATTGACTAAACAGTCCTATAAACAGTGAAAAATATGCAACCTTGATTTTTGATTTGATTCAAGAATTGGGAAACAGATTTCAATATTTCTGGGAAAATAACAAGTATTTCGATGCATTTGTGGCTCCATTTTCAGTCGACATACATATGTTACCTGCCAATTTTCAAATGGAATGCATAGAGCTAGAATCTGACATTCAGCTTGAAGAAAAATTTGATCATGTCTCTTTTCTAGACTTTTACAGGTCCTGTCTTTCCAGAGTCAAGTATCCCTCACTCCACAATCACACCTTATTCATGTCATCACTTTTTGGCAACATCTACATTTGCGAGCAACTATTTCAAGAATGAAAACACGTTAAGGGTAAAATTAGAAACAAAATATCTGATGAGCGCCTTGAGAACTCACTGCGACTTGCAACTACTTCCATTGAATCAGATATTGATGCATTAGTTTCTCAAATACAATGTCAAATATCCCAATAGTTTTATGTTGCCCACTTTTCTTTTACCTTTATAATAATAAAAAGAAAACCAAAGACATTTTATTATTTACATATATGTACTTTAAAAATATTAGTGACCGGCTTGGCGCCTGTGGCTCAATGGGCTAAGGCGCCAGCCATTTACACCTGAGCTGGCGGGAACCCGCCGGGGCCCACCAAACAATGATGACAGCTGCAACCAAAAAATGGCCGGGCATTGTAGCAGGCGCCTGTAGTCCCAGCTACTTGGGAGGCGGAGGCAGGAGACTCGCTTGAGCCCAGGAATTAGAGGTTGCTGTGAGCTGTGATGCTACAGCACTCTATCCAGGGTGACAGCTTGAGGCTCTGTCTCAAAAAAATAAAAAAATAAAAAAATAAAATAAAATAAAATAAAATAAAATAAATAAAAAAAAAATATATATATATATATACATATATATATATATATTAGTGACCTCAAACTTGAGACCTGTTTGATGATTTTTTTTTTTTTTTTTTTTTTTTTTTATAGAAAGAGGATTATCTATATAAACCCCGGTATAGTGCGAGACCATAACACCTAACCCCCACAACAAAAACAG